>PVIR01041485.1:0-12290 GCA_004026965.1 Petromus typicus
ATATATATATATATATATAATATATCCAGGGCCAGCCTGACCTACAAACCAAGACCCTGTCTCAAAAAAAACAAAACAAAACAACAACAACAACTTACTGAATATAAATCTTTGCTCATTTAGATTTAATTAGGAGGTAGTTGTATAGTCAAAAATGGACATTATGTCAATGTTTTTCTGATAAACTCAAATTAGACCAAGTATCTGTGTCAGTCAGCTTTCTGAAATAATCAACAATAAAAAGAAATGGTCCATTTGGGGTCATGGTCTTAGAAGGTCCAGTCCATGATCAGGCAAGTCCATGGCTTTAGGCCTATGAGGAGGCAGCACATTGAGGCAGGAGCATGTGCTACAGAAAACCACTAACCCCATGGCTACTGACAAAAAGACAAAGAAGAGGCTGGGATCCAACTGTCTACTTTGAGCTATGCCCCCAGTGACATTCTTAAAAGCTCCCTCATTTCTCTGAATTCAAAACATTTTGGAAATGTGCCTTTGGGGGAGAGGTGCCATCATGGGGCTACAGCAATAGCTAAACTTTGCAGGAAGCTTACTATGTTTCATTCTAATGTAGACAGACTTAGCTATCTAATCACAGGTATCCTGAAAAGAAACAGGCCAGCCTGAAAGGCCAACTATGGTAAACACGCAATTCAATGTTGACTCCTCAAAGTAGACCAAGGCAGGTGCGGCAGTACCATAAAGGAAAAGAAGAAGGGGCTAGAGGAGATTCTTTCCCAAACTCTCCAGATAAGCAAGTTCTTTCCTCCCAAGCTGAATGCAGCCTTCAAAAGAGACATCAGTGTCACTGTAAGTAGTATCCCCAACTAAGAACTAGGAGTGAATATAAACATTCTCTTGAGAGGACAGACTTGGGAACGCAATGGGTCTTGGCTCTTTTGAGTGACCTTGTGAAAACTAACTCCTCATCTTGCTTCTTTATAAAACTTTAAAAGAAGGTTTTACAGTCCTAGGGATCCAACACAGTGTCTCATTCATGCTAGGCAAGAACTCTACCACCAAACCACATGTTCCCCCAGCCTTCTTGTGTCAAGCTGTCCCACATTCGCTGGTGATTTATGCAGGGCATGTTCTTTCTCTCTTTTTCTTTTCTCTAACTCTTCCTCTCTTTTTGTCCATTCTTTTGTTATGATAATACCAGCTCACAAGGCATATGAAATTGTAAGAGCCTCATTACTTCCCACCTCCACAGAGTCGTAACCAGCTTTACAGCTGTGTGAATGAAAACACAGTGATAATAAAGTCACCATTGATTTTCTCTTCTCTAGAGAAAAAGTCTTGTCTTATTCTAATGTGGAGGTTCTCAGACCTATTCGGTTCTGACATACACTCAGGGATGTCACCAGTATGATGTTTGAAGTCAGCATTTCTCTGACAATGCCATTTTCTGCACTGTTTCTGTACATCCCTGCAGTATTTGGTAAGGGGTCAAAAATACCTTGCCAGGGTGGGTCCTGCAGCCCAGTGACAATTCTCATGCTGTCCCTCATCTGGCCACTGTTAATTCCAGATCCTAGGAGGACAAAATGCACATTCCCTTTGCCAAATGCCTGGTAATCCAATCTAAACAGAAGGCTTTGAAAAGCTCAATAACAATAAACCTCTATTCATTTCAACTCAGTTAATTAGGAATCAGCCAGCAAGCTGACAATGGTCTAGGCTGAAATTTACCTTTGCTTTGAAAAGGCTTTCTTCTTACATGTGAAAATTAATTGGGTAAATAGAATGTCAGGTAAATGATGGGAGGAAAAGCTGAAGGACAAAGAAGCAGTTAATTGCTCTCCTGATAAAAACAGCCTTTTACAAACCAGTAAGAACCATTTCAGAGCAATAGAGAATGGTAAAGTGGGGAACTATAGGTTTTTAGGGCATATCCTACCTTTTTTCAAATAACTGTGTCACTTAAATGAACCACTTTCCCTCCCTGGGCCTCAGTGGATTCCTTATAAAATCAGAAATTATTCTCCACAGCCTTCTAAAATTTAATACGGTGATGACAATGGATGTTCAATGTATAGTCCCTAGTCTTCCAGTAAGCGGGGCAACCCCAGTGCAGCAGGAGTAAGCACTGGTCCCTTCAGGTCGTGTGAGCAAAAATGCAGGATGCAAGTCTCTCCCAGTTCCAGTCTGCATTGTTTCTTTGCCGGTGACCTTTCTGAGTCACCCCTCCCCTTCTCTCTTCCCTTTGAATGGCTCTCAGGCCACAGACACAGTCTGCGAGCCACGTAAGAGCTTTCACACTGTCTCTGCCACAGCACCACTCAGCTTCTACCTAAGCCAGGGTGCCAGCCTTGCTAGACAGCCTTCCTACCCCTTGGATTCAATGGTTATGCACATGATGTTCCCATCCATGCCTGGGTACTGTTACCAATCATCCAAATCTCAACTCAGGCAGAGGCTCTTCTGCAGCACCTCACTCGATGTCTCCAGGCAGAGCTGGTGACCTCTCCTTCATTGCTTCTCTTGGTTACAAGCATCAAGTGTGTGTTTGTTTCTTTCAAGAGTCTCTGAGTTACTTAAGCATAAGAATTTTTAAAATTTAGCTTTATATTTCTAAAGTTTGACATAGGGCTACAAAGTTGTTCATTGCTTGGTTGAATGAAAACACTGGAAACTAATGAAGAGGCAATTTTATAATTTTGAAATTTTCTTACTTGAGCTTGGCTTTCCCCTGATAACTTGCATTACTGAATGATACTGACATTTTAAAGAATTCTCTAAGACACATTAGGTGGAAGATTCTGCTTAAAAATTGCCCTTAAGAGGAACAAAGAGTTTAACTAGTGAACTGAGACTGGATGTTAAAAGAAAATCAGATGGAAAATGTCATAGGCAATTTCTAAATATAGTACTTTCATTGGCCCATGATAGTAGAGACTGGTTTATTTGATGTCTGTTAAGCAGAGTCACAGCCACCTTTCTGTACCTCCATTATGAATGATAATTGATGGTTGGAGACATGGGTGGGCTCTCCTGGCTCACTCATAATTACATTTTTAGCTCCTAAAGCTGTTCAAGTAGAGGCGAAAGGTGACCTGACATGGTTTCTGAAAAAGGAATTCATTCATTAAATTGGAATATTTTCAGATGAAAGTTGGTTTTTGTACTTTGAATTTTAATTTTTATAGGCAAGAGTGAATCTGAGACATGTATTCCTATTTATTCAGTATTTCTTCATCTTGGCAGTTGTGACATTTTGGACTGGATGGTGTTTTGCTGTCAGGGTCAGTATCTGCATTGTAGGGTGATTAACTTCATCCTGAGACTTTTTCTAATGGACATTAGGAACATCCTCAGTTCCAGTGTGACAAAGGTCTCTAGACATCAACAAATATTTTCTGAGATGCAAAACTTCGTCTTGCAGAACTACTGAATTGAATGAAAGAATTAATAAACATACCAGAGAAGCTAAGACTGGATTCAGTCCATGCTTAGGTTCTTAATTTTTGATTTAATGTTAAAATTAATTAGATTAAATAAATGTACATATACATCTACCTATCAGAAAATAAATAATAGAATAATCATGAAGAGCTGAAGAAATTCAGTGTCAGTACAGAAAACTATAAAGACCTCATACAGATATTTTGGGATAGACAATCAGTGTGAGTAGGGAATGAAACAGCACAAAGCCTAAAGAAGAGAATTTTGTGTTTATGACCACAGAGCCTATATCAGGAATTCCCAGGCATGAAATGTTAGCCTCAATATGCTCTACCTGCTTAATGGGGAATGGGAGGCAAGATACTTACTAGTGTCATGGTACAACTTTTCACTTGTAGGATCAAATGATAATAATAGAGCAACTCAAAGGATTTTCATTAAAATTAGATGAACTAGTAGGTATGAAGTGTTTGAAATGATTCGTATAGTATAAAAACTCTATTGATATATTTTATTGAACTAAAGACATTACTGCTTGAGAAATGTACTCTATTTTATGATTCAGTGAGAAATAAAAATCCTGAAAATTGAAATAAAAGATTAGCAGTTATAGTAACTCATTCTGATTCCAGATATGTACAATTACGCAAGTGTATCTTATATTTGATGCAGTTCAGGTGTTTAGTATTATCATGGCTGTGGCGGAAGACACTGTATTTAGATTCTCGTGATATTGCTTTTTAGTCCAGCCAAAATTGGTAAATTAACTTCACTAAGCTTATTTTCTTATTTATAAATTGGAAATAGTAGTATTTTACAGTGTTGCAACAACATATATAAAATATTTTGACAAAATTTAAGGTACAAAATGCACAGTCTATTATTATTATAGATGTGGAGATGTGGCTGTTGGAAAGTTAGTGGTTGGCATATGAACTTTGTCATGTAAAGGAGTTTAACAGAAGCTGCTGTTAGCTAAGAGAATGATACTGTAAAGAAAGAGCATAAGTGTCCTTATTCATTCTAGATAGAAAGATTGATTTCTCTTCTGCCTCTTTATTCTTAAGTTCCTAATATAATGTATCTCTGAATATATGTTGTTGGTATCATAACATTTATGCTAAACATTGTGCCAAGTTGGGAACTACCTATTATGTGGGAAAACACACATAAATGAGTTCAGACAAGGAGACCAATATTTGTTTAGTGTCTTCTATACATCAGAAATCAGAGTAACTATGATGTTAATTTCTTATGGTACCATTGTGAAGAAAGCCTTATTAACATTTGCAGATGAGGTAACTGAGGATTTCAAAGATTTAAAAATTTGTTTGAGCTCATATATTTAGGAAGAAGCAGACCTGGACTCTACCCCCAAGGTTTTTGACTGGTAAAATTATAATCTGTTCATGGCACAGCTAACTATCTCTGTAGGAGGAGAAGACAGTAGCTAATTAAGTTCTACGACACAGGAAATTGGAATAGAGAATGCTGTGAGTTGAAGTGTCAGGAAATACCTCACAGAGGAGGAAAAGTTGCAGAACAGAGTCCTAACTTTTTCTTAAGCATTCCAGGTGGAAGGTATTTTGTGTAAAAGTCAAGATAAACAAGGCATATCAGAGGGAATGGGGAGGTTGGGATGGCTGGGACCGAGAAACTGATCTTAGTGTCTCATGTTCTCTATCCTTCTAGTACTGAATACACTGCTATACTCACAAGAAAAGTTCAGTAGTGACGGGTCAGGATGGGCTATTAAATTGACAGTAGAAAATACTGTTCTAATATGTGGTTTAGGATTGCAGGTGTCAAGCCAAGAAGTTTGGATCAAGCCCTTAGGAACTGAGGAGTAACTGCTGTTACTTCCGGCAATGGTAATAACCATTGTACCTAAACAGTGTTGAGTGTTTATCTAGTATTCTTTCAAGTACCTTACACATTATATTTCATTTAATCTTCATAGATAACCCTTGCAGTGAGAAACTGAGGCAGAGAGAAGATAGGATATTTGTTCAGGATTATACAGGTACACAGGGACAGAACTGGAATTTGGCACTATGGCTTATAGTCTGGCTTCTATATTCACACATTTAAACACGTGCTGTATGACTTTTCTGGAGAAATGATTTATGGTTATCTTTCTCCAGAGGTCCATTTTCTGGGTTTCTTCAGCAGCATATGAATCTGTAAATCAGTAGCATAGATGAGTACTTTTGTAAAAGCCTAGAGTTACAAGTTAAAGAGTTCTTAGTTCCCGACTCCGTGCGTTCTTCTCTCCTCATCCCACTATGAGTTTTGCTCTTTCTTCTTGACAGAAGCAGGGAGGCTTGAGAAGTCAGCATCATCTTTTTAAGCATGTTGAAGCTTTTCTTAGCCAATCATTGATCATAGAAATTATCTAAAACATGAAATGATGCAATAGAAGTTAAATTTATTATCAGATTATGGTGATATTTAAATATTGGTAAGTTTCTTGGTCCAAATGGAAAGCGAATGCTGAGAGCACGCATTGTCTTGAATGTGTGGGTTCTAAACACTGAACTGATATCTGCATGAAGTGATCCTCTCACAAGGCCCAGAGTTCCCAGAAGGCACAGAATGAGAAAGATCTTCCTCATACGCAGCAGGTGCTTCATCATTCTTAACTGCTGAATGAATGAATCAGATCATAAATCAAGCAGAAATTTAGCCGTAGACATTGTAGACAGAGGGGAATGACAGAAGTTTTGTTTTCCTTGGTGTATAATAAAAAGAAAATAAATTTCCAACCTTTGAAATGTTTACAAACCCTGTACTTAAAACAAAGGGAAGCTGCACAGTACAGAAATGGGGGTTTAGGGAGCAAATTCTGTCACTTCGCCAAGGGAATCCTAAAATGTAATATGGTTCAGAGTTTGAAGTCTCAGCTCTGCTCCTTATTAGCCAAAAGGCCCACGTGCAGCTGCTCACAGACGGCTGTAAAAACTCAACAACAGGGATATATAATGTTCAACACGTGGTAGGCAGAGCCACATGGTACTTCTGCCCACTCATGGTCACCCTGCAATCCCATCTCTTGGAAGCTGAGGGTGAAGGGTCACCCTTTAGCCCTGCTTCAACTAAACAGCACGCGCACACACACACACACACACACACACACACACACACACACACACAGCTGAATTTGCCAGTGTTGGAAGAGCATCCACCTGCTGACCTCGTGACACTGTCACCTCTCATCCCCCCACTCCGCAGAACACATTTAGTGACTCAGCTGTCACTCAGCAAGGAGAGACCAAAGTGCAATGTGAAAAAGTGGGCTGGAAATATGGGCAGAGCTCAGACCATGGTGGTCCTAGAAGAATAAGCTCTTCTGGAGAAAATAAGCAGGGAACAATTAAAAGTTCTTTAGGCAAAAAATAATAAGAGATATTCATTTTCACTTTTTTTAACACAATATTATTATCTTTTCCTTCCCCTTTCTTTCTGAATCTCTCTCTCCACACATTTTTTATAGTATTCTATAGTTTTGTTAAACTTCTCTTCTTATTAAATAGTTTTACGCCCAAAGCAACATGATGGTATTGTTACTACTTGCATTTTACTGATTAGAAAACAGAGACTTATGTACTTCACCTAAAATTATGTATTGAATAAGAGGCAGAATTTGTACTTGAACCTAAGTCATAGTATTTCAAGCTCTGTCTTGAAAGGGAAAGAGAGAGAAAAGCAATAATTGGATGGTTCTGAGGAACTATGGGCTAGAAGTAATGGAATCCCATGTGATATCCTCTGCACCCTTGATAAATGGGACTGGTATTGAGGAATGAGATCTAGGGAGAAATTCTAGTTTATAAGGAAGCTCTGAATAAGACGTAGACAAAGCCTGAAGGCTATAAAATCATAGAGGGTGGGCAGAGGGACTTTAGTATTCAGAATCCAGCTGACACAGTTAAAAGAGCCATAAAGGAAAAGCCTGTCGTCAGCATGAGGACCTCAGCATTGCAGAAGTCAGGGAGTGTTTGAAATTTTTAAACTAATGCCAAATAATGAAGATTAGAGACATAAAACTGAATCTTCCCTCAGATTTTATAGGTAGTAGGCCTCTGATTATTTGGCTAGGGGCCCTGGCTGAGAACTATTTCCTCCCAATTTTAGGATCTTTCCCTGGGAAGGTGTCAAAATGTTCTACCCTTGTCATTGAATGCAGAGCCTTCTGACAGCAAATGCTGTATGACCATGTCCTGCTGGAGCCTGCTTATTGCCTCTGTCTGGCTCCTCAGCCTCTGGTGTCTTCAATCTTGAGCTATCTATCGATTGCAGGACTCTAGCAGCCATCTGAGCCCTTTGCTGCTCCTTTTTATATTTGCTCCTTTATGCCATCAGGGCCTCTTATTTTGAGTATGACTTCGACTGATCTCTACTACAAGATTGTTTCTCCTCTCAAACCCCAGTGTACTTGAAGTGGAATTTATCCCATTTATGAAGTTCCTATCCAGAATAACTGGGAATCAAACTGTAAAGAACATATCAGTTAATGTGACAGGAACATTTCACCTTTAGAGCAAAAATATTATGGCTTAGACCAAGTCCTGTGGAGCAGATGGATCCCTGGAGAGAAGTCCATGTTTGCCTTTGGTGTTATTGCTTAGCTGCTGCATCATAAGGGGAGTTTTAAATATTTAAGCCATTTACTCCAACACAATCATGTGTACAGAATTTTAAATGTGCTTTGGTAGATATCAGCACAATTCTGAAAGCATTTAAAACAATAGGTATGATTTATACTCTACTGATTTAAAACTGGATGGTTGTACCAGGCGCGGGGGCACATACCTGCAGTGCTCCAGGAGGCTGAGGAAGAAAGCTAGCAAGTTCTCCTTTAGCTGGGGCAGTTTAACAATTTAGTGAGAGGCTGTCTCAAAATAAGAAATACCACCCCCTTCACACCATTTACAAAGGATTATTGAAAGTTATAGCAAGAAGCCTCCAGTTGCTAGCTTCCTTCTTGAATTTTTCTGGAGTTATAACAGTAGTAACTTCTTGATGTCCAAGGCTTCAACAGAGCTATGAAAAGTCAGGAGGAGCAGGGGCATCCGGGCAGGTGCTAACAGCCAGAGACAGACACGTTCACTGATAGCAGACAAGGCTGGGGCTCAGTGTCAGGTGTGCACTAGGTGTCTCGGTGTCTTCCTTTGTGTCAGTCACAGCAGCATGTGTGATCTCTGTTTTGAAGGTGAGTCTTAGCAAAGTGATACAGCTCGTTTGTCACAAAAGACAGGACAAACTCAGGATTTATTGATTCTATGTACAATGGCACAAAATTATAACGTGCATCACAATTGGTGGTAAAAGAGTGTTGTTAAGGGTTTTTTTTTCTTTGTCTGTTTCCTTTATAACATGTCACAAGCAAATGTCTATTATATTTCACTTAGTCCTACATCTGTCATTTAGAGAAAGGGCTCTGGTAGTGTCTTGGAGCTAGACAGCTCCTGGTGACAAAGGACAGTGTGAAGAGCCTGAGCTAGGGCGCTTTCAGCTGTCTTTCCACTAATGCTGAGCCAGCCCTCCTCACTTGGGGATATTTAATTGTTAAGCTTCCCACCTCGTTCCCTCCGCACTGAGTGCTCTTCTCAAGGTCACCAAGAAGCCACTCAGGGGCCATGAACCCCAGCATCTCCCTCAGTAATGTGGAAATGGCAAAACTAACTCATGGGGCCACTTGATGTTTCAGTGCTATAAGGATATGATTTATGTGGTACTTTTAAAATAAGAAATTCTTTAGTGATTATTTCCTCATACAGCTGACAAATAATGATTAGTAATGGCTTATAAAATTTTTGAAAGTAGTCATGTGTGGTGGCACAGGCCTGCAATCCTGCCACCCAGGAGGAAGACGCAGGAGGGTTGCTGTGAGTTCAAGGCTAACCTGGGACATTGGAATCTAATTTCAAAAAAGGTAATAATTTTAACTGAAAGTGTAAATGAGTTCTAGAATGTATGTCAGATATTATAAAATAGAAAATATTCAAAGGGAGATGGAAGGAGGGATAAGTAATGAGGGGAAAGAAAAAACTGTGATGGTAACAACAACAACAACAAAAAAACCTTATGTTTATAGGGGTGGGAATTATAGGGTGGGTAGAGAATTGGGGAAAAAGGGTGACAATTTTGTAATAAAAAAGTCATGTAATTTTGAAAATCAGTGCCTTTAGAATTCCATTCCAAAACTAATCCATGATTTTTTTAAAAATAAATTTTGCTTCCTTGAAAACAAACTTGTAACTATTAGGCAAATCAAGTGATTACAATGAGAAGAAAATGGTTAGAACTAAAGAGTGAAACTAGATTTCTGAAACAATTATAGAAAAACTTACTTATTTTTTTAAAAAATGAGTTGTTGAATAATTGTCTTGTTTGTATGAAACTGCTTTTTAAATACAAATGAAGTAACTCATTAATGAGATATTGCAGAGACATTTTAGGTTAGCTGGTTGACTTCTAGACCTATCAGCAATTCTTTAAATCCCATCATCAGCTTTCTCTCTGTACAGAAGAGCAACCAGCTTTTATTTTTTCCTGAAACAGTGATTATTACAACATTTTAACAGAGTGTTTATGCCTGGCTCTTTCCATGATTACAATTCATTTGAAAATTCATTTAATGAGTTCTAAATATAGGTCATAGTATTAGGATTGTAGATTCTGATAATTCATGAGAAATTTATGGGCTCAATTTCAAATAACTCCCATCAGAGTATAGGCTGTGCTTCACTCAAACTTTGCATAACGTGGGTGAAACAAAGCATGGTGGTTTAAGAGGTCAGAGGTAGCACAGTTCCATGCGTCTCAGAGACTCTTTGTTAAGACCTAAACGATGAGTTAGAAAAGGCAAGGGACATGTTCGTATCCCTTGAAGACCTTGTGTTGCAAATAGAGAAATCCATTAGCATGAGAAACATGGTGGATGGAGACTTAGTATATTCTGCTTTTAATTGCTCCTCACATACATGAACCTTTTTGTGGTCTTTTCATTCCCTAAACATATTCTTGATTTTTCTAAATGTTCATCCCTAGACAACAGCAGCAAGAAATACAATCAGTGAAGTCAGTTGAAACAGAACATTTGATAAAAAGCTAAGGGATGGGCAAAAAATAGAAAGGGAGGTGGGGATGTATCTCTGTGGCACTGTGTCTGGCTGTGAAGAGCAGGATCCTGAGTTCCATCCTTGGTATTAGAAAAATAAATAAATAAAGAAGCTAAAAGAATGAAATTAGTATGAGGAACTGACTCAGAGTAGGGCCAGGCACTATGCATTTGTAAGGTTGGGTGGAGAAGTGGTTTTGCTGAGACCTCTCTGTTGGCAAGATTCATAGAAGTGAAAATACATGCTTGGCTGCCCTGGCTATGGTTGGGGTGTGATGCACAATTTCATTACTCTCTGCATTCTTGGAGAGGTTGCTTTAAATTCTTCTTGGGGACCTGATGCAGTAAGACTCTCAGATCTTCAGATGAGTCATGGGAAATGGCAGTTTGAAGGGCAGGGGAAAGAGAATGGGCAGAATGAAGAAGAGAGCAGGCTGAAGATTAGAGGTCTGACTTTAATATCTATGAGATCAGAGGAAATAATATTGAAAGTAGCTCCTTTGTCACTGAAATGCACCTGAGACCATCCTACCTACCTGGTAAGAGAATCAGATGAGGCAGTTTATGTGCATGCATCTTAGAAAACCCAGGTTATCCTATGAGGCTAGAGATTTTTCTGAACAAGGTAAGATGAGGTATGTCTTTTTTTTTTAAAAAAATTAATCTTTATTGGTACATTATGAATACACATCATCACTGCATTCAGCATTGAGAGTTTGTACCAGAATATGACATGACTTGGTTCTCATTTTTCTCCTTCCCCACCTGCCCTGCAACCCTCCACACCCTATATTCATGAACTTCATTTGCTTTCTTTTATTACTGTTACGTTCTTTTTCCCTTCATTATTTACCCATACACCCTCTTTCGTTTTAAATATTTTCTATTTCACAGTATCAACTATATACTAGAACTTATTTACCTTCTCCATTTTCTTATACCAGAGAAAAGATATGATATTTAGACATCTGTGAACTATTTATTTCACTCGAGGATGTCCTGAAGATACATTCATTTGACATGAATGACTCAATCTTATGATTTTTAATGGCAGAGTAATACTACATTCTATAAAAGAACCACATTTTCTTAATACAGTCTCCAGTTGATGGACATTTTGCTTGTTTCCAAGATTTAGCAATCACAAACTGAGCTGCTATAAACATGGGTGCACATGTCATTGTAATAAGAGTCTTTTAATTCTTTTGTGTATATACCTAGCAGAGCAATGGCCAGGTCAAATGGGACCTCCAATCCTAGCTTTCTGAAGAACCTCCACACTGATTTTCACAGAGGTTGTACGAGTCTACACTCCCACCACAGATAGAAAAGTGTTCCTTTTTCTCTGAAGTCTCACCAACATCTGTTGCTGGCTAATTCTGAGATAGCAGCCATTCTTTGCAGATGAAATGAAATCTCACTGTTGTTTTCATCTACATCTCTCGAATTACCAGTGATGTTGAGCATTACTTCATATGCTTCTTGGTTGCTCTTACTTCTTTCTCTGAAAAGTATCTGTTCATTTAGGATGCCTATTTTTGAATTGGGTCTTTAAATTTGAGTGGGCTGATTTTTTAAAGCTCTTTATATGTTTTAGACAGTAGCCCTTTGAGAAACAGTTGGTGAAGATTCTTTCCCACACTGTTGATTGCCTTTTCACTCTGTTGGTGGTGTCCTTTGCTGTGTAGAATCTTTTTACTAGAATGAGATCCCATTTGCTGATTTCTTCTGCCAATTCTTGTGCTATAGAGGTTTTGTTAAG
>PVIR01041486.1:0-12792 GCA_004026965.1 Petromus typicus
TTAACTGATTTCTTAATCTCAAGTCAAAATTTGGAATAAATCTGACTTTCTTATTATGTATAACTGTCATTACATCAATATTTAATTTACTAATATTTTGTTAGTTTTGAATCCATCTTCATGAAAGATACTGTTCCATAATTATTTCTATATTTTGCTCTGATTTTGGTAATAAGATAATATCCACCTTATTAAGTGAAATAGAAATTAGGCTCTCTTCTCGTGCTTCTGGAAGGGATTTTAGAAGTTTAATAAAATTTCTTTACTAACTTTTGGGTAAAATTCATCATTAAACCAATTACCACCTCTTTTATCTTCTAAGGAAATATACTAATTATCAATTCAATTTTATTCCTAAATGGAAGCTCATTCACATTGTCCATGTCAAGGATTAATTCCTCTTCAGTTTTAAATAGTTTTCCAAAGTGTAATTCCAGGTTTGTACCTATTTTCCTACAAAACTAAAAGCATTGAACTCTCATATCTTGCTAGTATCAGGCCTTTTGAGGAGAATTTTGATACATATTTTCTTTTCATTTACATTCTTATCTCTCTCTCTCTCTCTCTGTCTGTCTCTCTGTCTCTCTCTTTCTTTCTTCCATGTAGTCAAAGTTTTATTCTTCCACTGAATTCTTTCAAGGGACTTTTCCTTAAGTTTGTATGTTTTTGATATTTTTATTTTTTGAGTCTTTATCACATATTTTTGTGAGATTTTTGGATCTATGATTTGATACAAGTCTAAGAAATTCTTCATCATCCTTTTTCAAATCTTATTTTTTGTGCCCTCTTTTGTTACTCTTTCTACTATTCACATTACATATATTTATACTTTGTTTTAGTTTTGTTATTTTTATTTGTTTTTCAGTATTATACTTATACGTCCTCAAGCTCAGAAATTCTTCACTCAGTGATTTCTAATCTAATAAACCTGTCAAACACCTTTTAATTTTTATTATAGTAATCTCTTCCATAATTTTTTTTTCTTAAAAATTTCCTCTCTGTTTATATTATCCATATGTTCTTGGATGTGGCTTACTTTATCCATCACAGGCCGTAAGCTTTAACTGTTTTGAATTTCTGGTCTGGTGATAGTAACATTCCTGGCAACTAGCATTCTCATTAAACTGGCTTCTACCTTTTAGAACATCTTTAAATAAGAGTCAAGCATGATCCACTGGGTGGAACAGTACAAACAGGCCTCTGGTACTGTGGGGAGGAGGCCAATCTCTGGTGCTTTGGTTGAAACTCCACATTTTAGGGAGCATGTCAGTCTCAACGGTGAGCTTTACAGGTTCTGCTCAGTACCACACTCCTCACACTTTTTTTTTTTTTGGAGACAAGGTTTCACTTTGTAGTTCAGGTTGGCCCTGCACTCGTTATGTAGCTCAGGCAAGCCTTGAACTAACAGCAATCCTTTTCCTTTGCCTCCTGAGTTCTGGGGTTACAGGCATGAGACCCCATGCCTGGCACTGTGGTATGTGGTATTGATTGCTGATGGATGCGAGTCACCACGCCCAACACTGTGGTATGTGGTTACTGGGAATCGAATTGAGGACCTTGCACTTGCAAGGCAGGCACCCAACACACTTCTTCCTACTGAGAGGGCCAGGATGGGAGGAGAGTGTCCCTGTTATTAGTCTCTGGATAATTAAAGTAGGTAGGACTTTATAAGCAGACTTCAGTAAGAACAGAGTGGTTTGTTAGGTCCAACATAGAGTAATTCATTTTCCTCTCTTCTCTGTGGAAGAAAAAGGGAACTTTTCTGTGATGGTGGATGAGAAAATGCAGTAAGGCTCCCTAAGTTGAATCTTTCCTGGGTTGGAGATCAGGCAGAAATGTGCCCATCTGGAGGTTTTAACACCCAGCATTGTCCTCATACAGGCTTCAGTGGTTCCCCATTCGGGCACGCATTCCCATTGGCATTTCTGCTTCTAGAAGCTGGGGTTTCCTTTTTTTTTTTTTTTTGAGACAGGGTTTCGCTTTGTGGTTCAGGCTGGCCCTGAGCTCAGCCTCCAACTCACATCACAGCAATCCTCCTGCCTCTGCCTCCCGAGTGCTGGGATTACAGGCGTGAGCCACCACTCCCGGCACTGTGGTATGTGGTACTGGTTGCTGCTGGGCGTGAGTCTCGACACCCAGTATGGTATGTGGTTACCAGGGAATCGAACCTGGGCCCTTGCGCTTGCAACACAGGCACCGAAACCACTGAGCTAACTCCCCGGCCCCTGGGGTTTCCTTTCTTACCTGTGTTTGTCCAACTTTGGAGGTAATGCTGTACCCTATCATTTCATTCACATGATAAATTCAGGAAGAGTTGTTTACTCTTTTTTTTTTTTTTTCGCTATTTATTTGTTGCTAAAACACAGTGACAACTTCAGAGCTTGTTGCACATAGGACTGGAAACTGCAAATCAGGTTTTTAAAAAAATCGTTGCTTTGTACACAGTCTAAATATTCAGTCTTTTCATTCCAAAAATAATTCCTAGAAATGGTCTCTCAACTCTTATCTTAGAACTTTTAAATTAAACTGTGAAATCGATTCCAGTTTCATGATTAATTGCCTTTATTTTATCATCAGTCCCTAAGTGGATATTTTGGGGTATGGTAGATTATAAACAGCATTTATTTTTGTATATAAGCAAGTAAAAGCCTGTTTCATGTAAATGAGAATTTAAGAAAGTGTGAATACATTTTGTACCTAAACATATATTTCTTAACATTTTACTTATAAAATGAGTATTTTGTGAAGGCTCTTGATATTCCTAATATAAGGATAAAGATGAATTGATTGGTAGAAAATACAATTTGCTTTTTATTTTTGGTAGAGTTCAGTGATGAAAGTAGATATAGTTCCTGACCAGAGTAATTGTCTTTTATAGATTAAGTTTATTCAGAATTCAGATAGAGCAAAGGATTTCATTGTATTATTATAATGAGATCCAAGAAAATTTATTAAAAAGGGAATATTTTGTAATATTCTATGCAATTTAATGAATAATTATTTTTGTCTATTATTTATTTATAATTTTATTTAATTATTTAATTAATTTTTAATATTTATTATTGAGGAAAACTGGTTCTTTACTTATTATGTTATTTTTGTTCATAATATTGTTTAAACAGTTTTCCATAGCTTTTTTTTTTTTTTTTGCTTCTTATTTATGCAAGTCCAGATCTGTAGCTATTTGAATCAATTTGAATCATTTTTTTTTTAGGTTTTTTTGAGACAGGGTCTCACTTTGTGGTTCAGGCTGGCCCTGAGCTCAGCCTCAAACTCACATCACAATCCTCCTGCCTCTGCCTCCCGAGTGCTGGGATTACAGGCATGAACCACCACGCCCAGTGCTGTGGTATGTGGTACTGGTTGCTGCTGGGTGTGGGTCTCCACACCCAGTATTGTTATGTGGTTACCAGGGATCGAACCCGGGTCCTTGCGCTTGCAAGACAGGCACCGGAACCACTGAGCTAACTCCCCGGCCCCCAATTTGAATCATTTTTGCACTTTCTTTTGAGTGGTGATATGTTACAGCAATTTTATTGTTACTTTTGTCTCATTATCTATATACATGTATTTATTTTGAGTGATACATGGACTGAAATTGCAACTCTAAAACCGTATTTCCTGCTAGACAATATTAGGATTGAAGCTTTATTTTCAAATAACAATTATTTATTCATGTTATGTTATAAAATACCACCTGCGAAAGAAGAAATTATATATATATCATATTAATTATAATATGTAAGTATCCTAATTATATAAAAATTATACATTATCATACATAGGATGCATTATCATTAAATAAAAATGACAGGTATACTCTCAATAGTATAATAATATTTTATAAGTGACTGAAACAGTAAGAAAGGATGTATTATATGTATTGCTGCAATTTAATTTCATCTCCTACATTGAATGCTGTTATCTTAATATATACTTGTATTCTAGTTACCTTCTTTACTTCAATATTCAGTTTCTTATATTCTCCTGTGTAACATTTTACCGTGGACTTGCAGTGCTAAAGAATCAGATGTCATTTCTTTAAAAAAATTCTGATGACTCCCTTGGTGGGAGAATTTAACACACATGAAAAGATACTTCAAGTTTATAAAATCCTTAATTGATTTAAATAATTGAACTCTTACTACACTCTAGAATATTCACAAGCAAAAGAGAAAGTCTTTAATTAACACATCAAAATTAAGTAGAAAATTAATCATTTACCACCTACAAGTCCACTGCCATTGATTTCCATTCAGTAGATGTCTTACTTATCTTTTTATTTAGTGGTAAATAGGCCACTTATATTTTTCCTCTTTAAATTTATCCTTCAAGAGACCAAGGATAAGGAGTGATGAAGAAGGCAAGGGAAAATGAGTAGAAGAAAGATGTGCCATGTGCAGGAACCTAATGACTGCTTTGAATGTAAATACTACCTGATACAACATGAACTATGATTAATAATATTAATAAGAATGAAAGTGGGGAAAGAGGAACTAAAGGAGGGAGAGGAATTAAAAATAACAAACAAGTTGAATTATGTACACATACTGATTCCCCAAGATAACTGCAAAATACATGTACTGAAAATATGTCCTAATAAGAATTTTTTTCATGCAATAAGAATACATTTTAATTAATATGTAATTATTTTTACCTTGTAAACTTTTCATTTGAGAACATTTTATACTTGCAAAAATATTTTTAAAAACCCTGTAAAACTAAAAAAAAAAAAAAAAAAAAACTTCAAACATATATTGAATTGTCATTTATTGTCCAATGTATTGTCGTCCAATTTTCCAAATTTTAGCATCTTATGTTACCATAACGTAATTGTCCAAAACAGGAAACTGAAACTAGTGCCATAATATGTGCCATGACTTTGATCATAAAAGTTCTTCAAAGACCATGTGCTAAGGGTTTGATCCTCAGCTTAGTTCTTTTGGGAGACAGTTGAAGGAGATGGCAACATTGACATAAGCAATGCAAGATATAAACAGTACAGGCTGTCACCCCACAATTGCCTTACTTTGAAAAGTGAGTTTGAATGAAGCTTATGTGTCAAGGTCAGAGTAACTCACTCAAATTCCATTTCCACATTAAAATGTCCTTACTACAAAGACAATGTTCTATATTTTATCTATTCTCTCTCTAATTTGAGAATTGTCTTGTCCTTTATGATTGTTGCTTCATTAATTTCCATAGCAACCACACAATTGTACATCCTCTCATGTACTTGTGTCCTTGCACGTAGCTTACCTTTACCCCACTTTATTGCCAACAGAAAATCAGCACCTGGGACTGACCAGGGCCTTTGCAGGGGGTTGGTCCACATGTCATCCTGCTTTCTCTCTCTTTTCATTTGGATTTTTTTTATTCAGCCCTGTGCTGTGTACTGGGCTGGATACTGGTTCCTAATGGTTGGAATCTCCAGCAGATAGAAGAAGCGTTAAGAGCTGGGGCTCTTGGGAGGCCTGCAGGAGATTAAAGCCATGTCAATACAGGGAGTGGAAACTCAGTCCTCCATGCTCCTCTCTTTGGCTGTCAGCTACCAGGGGAGAAGTTCTGCTCCAGTGTGTGCTCCTGTCAGGATGAGCTGCCACAGGCCCAAGCAATGTGGCAACGGATGTTGGACTAAGTCTTCCACAACTGTGTTCCGCGTTAAACCTTCTCTCCTGTTAAAACAAACAAACAAAATAAAAAACAAACAAACGAAAAAATGAGAATTAAGTTGTGTCTTATACTGGTACAAATCCCCATTATGGAGTGCAATCATGATGTGTATATTTAATGTACCAATAAAGATAATTTAAAAATATATATATATAATCATAATATATTCCTAAAATGTACCAATAAACTCAATTTATTAAAAAAAAACAACAGTATTCCCCTCAACTCTACAGCATCCTTTTTACCTTATGATTTTAATGCCTGGTTATCAGAAAAGCGTGTTATCTTACTCTGAAATTATGTAAGCACATAGATTTTGCAGATATTTAAAACAAAAGATAAAATTCAAAGCAGCAAAGAATAAACACACTTTTCCGTAATGTCAAATGTTGTTCTTCAATATATGTCTGTCAGAGAAGCCTGCATCTTTCTCAAAATTACTTAGCAGTGAGATAGGAGGACTACTGACTTCTAAGATAGAAATACTTTTATTTGAGTCTTTAAAAGTAGAATATCTTGTCTGGTAATTTAGCTCGGTGGTTCTGGTGTCTACCTGGCAAGTGCAAGGTCCCAAGTTCAATCCTTGGTGCCACATACTACAATTCCAGGCATGGTGGCTTGTTCCTACAATTCTAGCACTTGGGAGGTAGAGGCAGGAGGATTGCCAAGAGTTCAAGGCTAGCTTGAGCTACATAGTGAGTTCACGGGCAGCCTGAACTACAAGGCAAGACCCTGTCTCAAAAAAACTAAAAACAAAACCCAACAGAGTACACTTACTTCTATCTTATCTCCATATTTGCTGTAAGTTGTAAAAATAAAACCTTCTAAGTTATTACCATTAATAAATATAAAAAGTCAATGTAGAATGTTGCCAGAAGTTGGAATATTGAGATCAACAGTCAGATAAGTTGTCCAGTCTCAGACCGGCTACTCTGCTCCAGTTAACATATAGATAGTTCAAAACAGGCCGGATCAAATTGCACTGCTAGTAAACTGTGCTCAAGTAAAAGAGACACATTCTGAGGAGAGCTGAAAGTAACACGCAGCCGCTTGTAAACTCACTTATTGGGAAATTTCCCACGTGATTAAGCATCTTTCACATAATCCCGTCTGTGAGCGAGACTGAGTGGGGATCATCCTTCTCCCACCTCGTGCATGATGACCTGTCAGAGACATTTGTCTAAAAGGTTGTCCTTTCCAAAAGATGCTGCAAGGATTAGTGGTTTCCTGGGAGACAGTGTTTCGAGGATCCATGTAGGGTGGTATTGGGATGATTCTAACCATGACAGTTACCATGGACTTTTTTCTATTATCGTTCAGTTGTAAAGTATAATAAAATAATTACATAAGTCAGCATAACATAACATCCTCTGGAGCCCATAGAGGTCTTTCTCCATCTGGGGATGATGGGGGACTGTGACACCCAAAGTGTTGGTTCTGTTTAGGATGCTTTAAGGTCATTTTTGTTCTTGTCACTGCAGAACATCCAACCTCTCAAAGGGGAGATGAAGAAAATGGAAACAGGCTTTTCAGGGCTGTGACAGCAATTTCAGGATGCTTCACGATGGCTTTAATCTAGGAGATATGGAAATTTGATGTTCTTTGACACATGCTGTCAAGGTCACTAGAGTCAAACGGCTGATTTTATTCTAGCCTGGATTAAGTCAATTCATCCATGTTATTCAGAAATGAGTCACATATCCCTCCTTTCCTGATGTCTCAGGTGTCTTTTGGGGCTAGGAATTGATATTCACATTCCTCTAAAGCTGGGAGAATGAAATCTCTGGCTCAGTCTGTTTCAAAATTTCTGCTAATGTTTGAAATGTATCAAAAATCCTTCTGCTTGGATGTCAACTACTTAATTCCACTTTGGCCTTAATCCAGCCACTTTCTGTTTGCTGGAACACTCTTATCATTCTCCTCTGCAATGAAAGAGTTTACATAACAGGTGTCATATGTCGCAAGACCCAGCAATTCTGTGTCAGGGAATGTTCTGAAAGTGGTTTGTGCTTCCCTGACTGGAATCTGTAGAGTGATTCCTGTTCCTCGAGGAAGTCATCTGTGCCTGTGTATGAGGGGCGCCATGTATGTGTAGTGTCTATCCATCTCCTCAGAGATCTACATGAGAACATGTCAGGCAAAATCATTTAATGTCCTGATAACTTTAATCACTTCCTGCAACATCTGGACCTTTTTTGGTGAGCAGCATTTCTCCCTGGATGACTCAGTGCTCCAGTTCACCTTCAGAAGCCACCAGTAGACCCAAGCAGTGAAACCAGAAAGCTATCTAGTCACAATAGCAATTCTGACCCTGTATTTATTAAGACAACATGACCAATTGAATTTTACTGATATTTAATTATTCAGTGATTTTAATAATTCTATGGTCATAGTTTTGTTTGAGAAAAAAAATCATTGCAAAGTTATCTCCATGCACAAGCTTCTGAAAATCTATGGGACAAAAACAAGCCTTGGCTTCTCGTCAGCATTGTTAGATCCATCAACCAGGACTGTATCCCACAGGCACTTATCAATCTTCTTTAACAATTATCCTCCATATCCTCTGATATCATATCCGTTTAACTCTTGAACAGCAGCTTTTCCTAGATGTTCACAGCGATTATCCCAAGTAGCACAAAGACTCAGCTCTTCACCAATGTCAACACCTTCTTACTTTCACCCATACAATCTTGAGCCCAATGCCCCACTGTAGACAGAGTTGATAATGTAGTAACTTTCAACCGATGCTTCAGTTCTTTATATTTACTGTTTTTCTTTTGGAAAACCCCAAAGCCTTCTTTTAAAGGTAGGATTCTTGGTTTCCGCAGAGTGAAGCAGTTTTAAAATTTCGTGACTTCAGTGGAGATCTGATGGCCATGTACACAAAGCATGTTTGGAGAATGTGTGTCACCTGTTGCAATTAAACTAACTTCAGGAGCATTCTTGGTATTTTCTTTGAAATATAACTTTCTTTTTGCTGGTAGTCTTCTGCTGTCTGGACGGTTATTTCTCCCACTTTAAAGAAGCTCTCTTGCTCCACCTATTTTTGACTGGCTCTGGTTCTGGGTAGCTTGCAGTCTGACTTAAAGTGTGGTGAAGTATAAGACTGAATATCTCACCAAATGCTCCAGGGCTGTGGAGAGGGTCACCAGAGAGAGGGCACACTGGACAAAAGTTAAATGACAAAGCAGACCTTTATTAGTCTGGCCAGATGGTACTGTCTAAGTGCTGGAATTACAGAGGTGCCTGACTCAGTTAGGGGCCATAAGTGGGAACCAGGCAAGCAGAAGTATAGAAAGTGAGGAATTTTTGGTTAGAGGCATTTTTACCTTATATCTATAACACAGTTACAAGGACACTATACAGAACAGTCGGAGCCTTTCTGACCTATTTCTACAGAGCAGTTACAAGGAGGTTTCTTTCTTTCTTTCTTTCTTTCTTTTTTTTTTTTTTTTTTTTTGAGAAAGGGTCTCACTTTGTAGTTCAGGCTGGCTCTGAGCTCAGCCTCAAACTCACATCACAGCAATCCTCCTGCCTCTGCCTCCTGAGTGCTGGGATTATAGGCGTGAGCCACCACGCCCGGCACTGTGGTATGTGGTACTGGTTGCTGCTGGGCGTGAGTCTCAACGCCTAGTATGGTATGTGGTTACCGGGGATCGAACCTGGGTGCTTGCACTTGCAAGACAGGTGCCAGAACCATTGAGCTAAATCCCTGGTCCACAAGGAGGTTTCTTTCTGGGAACTAGGTTCACAGGCACATTTTTACATAGGCACATTTGGGGGACTCAATGACTTTGTTGCACTCAGGATATGAGTGGGCCTGAGACAAAATGGTTTTACCTTTGTCATCATGGTCTCACAGAAAATTGATACACAACAAGGGGAAGAAGTACAGATGGAAATAGTGAATAAAATAATGCTGAGGCCACACCTACCCTAAACTATGTGCACATTGTGACTTGAGGCATGTCCCAAATGTAGCTGCACAATTGAAATACATAAGCTCGTAAAGTCGGCCATGAGATCTGGCTTACCTTGTTTGGCCCACATTGATGAGGTCAGGATGTGACTCTGCTAGTGATTGATTTATTATGGCCTCTGTGTAGTCAAGCTGCCTGCTCAGGCTAGCTGCAATGGCTTCCACTCCCAGTATGCACATCATTGCCTCAGTTCCACCACAGATCATCAGACACTGGATTCTTGGAAATACTCGCATATCCTAGATTGCTAGTGTTTCACAGCGCTGTTTGTGTTTCCAAAGACAAAATGGCTGCCGCTGATCTAACCCGAGGCAGAGCTCAGGCAGCAGTGTGAGCAATGGGAGAGGTAGCTGCAAATGCAGGTAAAGCTGAACCCACCGGTATGCTGCTCACTTTCTCCATGGGGCCAAGTTCTAACAGGCTATGGGCTAGTTCAGGTCTGTACATGTGGGCTGCGCGGGCCCTGGCTTAGTGGATTTTACCAGTAAGTCAAAGAGATGGATCAGTCAACAAGGTCAAATGTTCTCCTGCTAATCTGCAAATGGCAAATTGTGGTTGCTCAAAGCCACGTATATGTATTTCTTATACATTTTACATATTATTCATCCTAATTTCAAGTTGGTTGGGATTGTTTTCTGAGGCTGTCATCCTTCTTATTGTGTGACACAGGCTGTTGGGGGGGCCGCGATCTTCAACACTGATATTTGCTATGATAAATGTTACATAAAACTCCAGAGAAACTAGATAACGTTCCAAAGCACAAGTGACTCACTTCACTTTTTCCTTACAACTCTCTGACGAGAATGCTGACATGCTTCATTTGAAATGCAGGAATGACTCACCCAGGTGACAAGAATATGTAGATAGCTAATAAAAATCACTAGGAAGCAATGCAGTGAGCCCAGGACTTTGAGTCCCTTGCGTCTTCTGTAAGAAGAACTACATTATATACAAACCCTTTGCTAATACTGTTGGGTTAGATATTAAGCTCACTCTAAGTTCATATAAAATAAAATAATTATTTTCATCATGTACAAAGTATTAAAAAATATATTTGAGTATTTTCCCAGATTCAAATTCTTTTTAACTTAAAGGGAAAAAAAGGTCAATTCTCTCCTTAGAAAGTTATTCCACACTCACTAAAATCTGAACTGTGTTAATGTTGGACTTCAGATGTTTGGAGAACTGCACCATCAGGAGGAGGGCAGGAACAGCCAGGAACACTATCTACCATGACACCACTGCACACCACCTTTGAAAAGGAATCAAAGAGGAACAGAAACCAGTTTAGATGTTTTCTATCTTCCTGTGTATTGACATTTCTATCACCTTGAAAAAATAGACTTAGGGTTTTGCAAAGAAAAGTAAGAAATGGTTGATTTTATTTTTGATGGAATCAGGTAACAATCACACAGAAAGAGAATTACTTGTGTAATACAAAAGAGTTATGTTCAAAATAGATCAAAGCAGTTATAGTGTATGTCCTTAGGCATCATTTCTTCTTTCATAGCAGAGATTTCCAAGCTGTATTTTGTGGCCAAATTTAGCTTGCTATTTTCATATGGCCTATAGCAAAATTATATTTTATGTTCTAAATGAATAATCAAAAGAATATCTCATGGCATATTAAAAATAAATAAAATTTAAAATATTGAGCTCCTAGATGAAATTTTGGAACACAATTGTGAATCTGATCAAATCATACAACGAATGATTAAATTTTTCCAGTTCCTTACAATTAAAGACATATTACTATTAATTCACTGATAAAATGCTCCTTATTAATTAATTTTTAATTTTTTAATTTATTACATTTGTTGGTATATTTTAGACGTACTTTATAGTCACATTCAACATTATAAATTAGTACGTGCACATGGCAGATCTTGAGTCTCATTTTTTCCTATTCTTCTGCTCTCCTGACCAATTTGATGGTAAAAATTGTAAAACAATGAATATCCTCTATTAACATAATCACATCTATCTCATTTTTCTTGCCATTTCCTGAAGACATTCTTTCTTTATGAGTCCTAGTGGTGCTACTAAAATTATTGCATCAATGTCCTCAACTGGTTTAAAATATTCATCTTTCGTCCTGATTTTCTGAGTCTGAGTAAGAAACAGAAGTTGTACATTTCCAGATCTGGTGAATAAGATAGGTGAGGACACAGTGGGGCTGTTTTGTATTCATTTGTTTTGTAGCTTGCTTGGATGGCCCATACCAGCTTCTACTGTGTTTTGTATTAGAATTTTGAAGATACTGCAGAATGAGGCACTGTGGTATATGGTTCTGATTGCTGGTGGGTGTGAGTCACCACAGCTGGCCTTGTGGTAAGTAGTAACTCAGGATCAAACTTGGGACCTGCACTTGCAAGGCAGGTGTTGGAACCACTGAGCTAAATCCTCAGCCCTAATTTTCTTTTTTTTTTAACCATAATTTTTTTCTTTCTATCTTTAATTTACCCTACCCCCTCTTTCCCTTTTCCTTTTGAACATTTTCTTCCTATTTCACAATACCTATCATACCTTTTAGAACTCATTTACAACTTCATTTTTTCATACCAGAGAACAGTAAGGTATTTGAACATCTGTGTCTTATTTATTTCACTTATGAGTATCTCCTCAAGGGACATTCATTTTAGTAGAAATGATTCAAATTTATTGTTCTTTTGGCTGAATGATGCTCCATTTTATTTCAAAGCAACGACAACAACAACAACAACAACAACAGCAACAACAACAACAAGAACACATCATTTTTATCCAGTCTCCTGTTGATGAACATTTGGTTGTTTCCAAGATTTAGCCATCACAAACTGAGCTGCTATAAACACAGTTGTGCATATGCTGCTCTAATATGACTCTTTTAATTCTTTTGTGTATACACCTAGCAGGGTAATAACAGGATCAAATGGAACCTCTAATCTTAGTTTTTTTAGCAATTTCCACACTAATCTCTACAGTGGTTGCATCAGTTTACATTCCCACCAGTAGTAGAGAAGGGTTCCTTTCTCCCTGAAGCCTTGCCAGAATTTGTGGTTAGTTGATTTCATGATAGCAGCCATTCTGTATGGAGTGAGATGAAATTTCAGTGTTGTGTTCATATGTATCTTTCCGAACAACCAGTGGTATTGAACAT
>PVIR01041487.1:0-12725 GCA_004026965.1 Petromus typicus
AAAAAAAAAAAAAAAAAAAAAAAAAAAAAAAAGGAAAGAGAAAGTATAAGCAAGTGAAAGAATGAAAGTAATGGAAAATTAAACTGAAACTTCTTTCATTCCTTTTCTTTTTCTATAATACTTCCTTTTCATTTATTTCATTTAACAGGAACATTGCTCCACAGTACATGCCCTAAACAGGGAACCCAAGTACAATAACATCAAGGTTGAGATTCTCAAGGAACTCAGTTAATAGATACATAAACAACAGTATAGTTGACATAAGTTCTACAGAGTAAGACCTATGAGGAAGGAGACTATAAGTAAATAATTCTTTTTTCCATTAATTTATAACCAGCTACCCCAGAAGATCACAAGAGAGGCAGAGACGGAGTTAACTCTAATACACTTTTACTAGATTTAATACACACAGACAAATCTCTTGTTACTTTCAAAACAGAGACTATTTACATATTTTTCCCTGTGATTAAATTTTATGGTTGGAAAATAAATACTCCTTCTGGGAAAAGGCATTCAAATTGAAAATTATTTTCAATGATCTTTCATGGGAAATTCATATGTATTTTGCAACCAAGCCGTCTCCCATGCTGGTCTTTCCACCATCAAATACCAATCCTATGCTTTGTTTTGTTCAAGTGAAATTATTTTTTTTCTCACTGTTTCAATTTCTGTGTCAAGTCCAACCACATATTTTGTTATCTCTTCTTTCAGAATCCATTCAAAGTACAATCATTTCTTTTAGGTCAAGGCATGCTAATTTAGACCTAGCCACATATACCCAGGTTGGATTATTACAGGATGTCATAAAGTGTTTCTCTGCATCCTCTGTTCTAACCTACACTAATTCTGATTGCTGCTCAAAATTCTCACAATCTCTTGATCTCCAAAAATGTAAAACCAAGGCTTTTAGGGGTGTTCAATAAGGCCTCACTTCTTTGTCATCAGTACTTCTAATCTGGTCACAATGACCCACAAGCTGTCTCTGAAACATACATTTCCCTCTTGTGGATTTTGAGCAAATTCTTCCTTCAGTTTGGAAGTCTTTTCCTTATGACATAAGATTCCTTCCTTTTCTTCTTTCAGTTATTTACATCTCTTCAGTGAGGCCCTCTTAGAATATATTATGAAATAAAAACTCAACACTTGCAATATTCCTGTTCTACCCATATCCTGTTCCATTTTCCTATTAGTATTCAGCTTTGTCCAAAATTCTATATTCTAATTGTAAAAGCAGAGAAAACAATTTTACAAAGAAAATAAAGTTCGCATAGTAGTTTGGCTTATAGTGCCCGATGACTGATAGGACTCTGTCACTTAATTTTTATTTGAAAGATATAAACAGTGGAACAGTGGTGGCAAACCTATTGCACGTGGGCCACAGTGGGGTATTTGTGCTCTTGAAAGCTCTAAGCTTGAAACTTTGAAGGTTCATCATCTCTGATCAAAATAATCTTGTATGTAATATTTACTTGATAATGCTGAGGGAGTGGCAGTAGATGTCATATATATTTCTTTCAAAGCATGTCTCCCCAAATATAAGTGATGGCTTGTGGAAGATAACAACATCACGTAGAAACATAATATTTTAAATATTAATTCTCTATCTGTTATAAAAACGATAACTAATTTTAACAGCAAGGACTAGTTCTCATAAAGATACCACCCGTGAATCATGTACATTGTAAAAATTGATTTTCTTTCGGCAAGATGAATGAAAGGAAAACATTCACAGCTTCCAACGTCATTCATAACTCACATTTTTTCTCATTAAAAGCTAAGATTAAATCAAGCAATGACTTTACTCACATTTCTAATAAAAGGGGTCTACTAGTCTACAATCATCCATCAGTTGCCCAAAATTGTGCAGAAGACTGGAAGTTATGTTTTTATTTACTGATCTTTTTTGTAAATTTTTACTGGTATATGTCTCCGCATACAGAACTGGTCTAGTGGAATGGGAGTTTAAATTAGAAGAATCAGAGATTCTGAGAACCGTACTCTGCCTTTTTTCACAATAATTGTACAAGTCTGTCCTCGATGTATCTTATAAGAGATGCCTCTGCAGGTGAGCTTATATCAATAGATTACTGTCACCCTTGACCTTGACTCTATCTATTCTGGCTACTGTGATCACAACTTAATTGAGAATACTAGAAAGGCCAAAGAACCCTGGTAAGGTTAAAGAACAAAAACATAATGTATTAAGCAGAGCACAGAGGAAGCCTCTCAGGCTGTCATTAAATGAAATTCTTCTGCTGAGCCTAAGTAAAGAACAAAAGAATGGCAGTGAAAGAAAATATGCAGATACAACTCATACTATACCTGAATAGAACATGTGCCAAACTTTAAGAACAACTGTACTATTCCTTTCCTTGCCACCTGCTATGGAAAATATGACTAGAAAACTTTAAAATAGTATACATACATGTCAGATATGTTGTTTAAGCCTTACAATATAAAAGAAGAGAGTTTCAACACTTGAATATGTAACAGACAAGTCATTCATGGGTTCTGAGTGCTTTAACACAACCCAATTAGATTACTGATTGCTGTCCCCCCAAAGTAGATGTCAAGTTGAGTTAGTTGATTACTGTCAGCTGAAAAGAGGAACAGATCAACCTTTGTTCACTAATTTCTTCAGTGGCATTTCTTCCAGAATCCCCTTCTACAGACCTGATATTCCACAGCTATCATTTTCTAATCATGGTTCTCAGACAGACTGCATCATCATCACCTGGGAATTTGCTAGAAATTCAGTTCTTGGCTCCACTCAACATATATCAAGTCAGAGACTGGCTCTGGGCCCTGCAACCTATGCTGTTCCAAATTCTCTAGGGGATTATAATGCATTGTATTGGATCATTCTAAAATGTGCCTATGTATCAAATTTATCTTCTCAAAATGGAATCCATTTGGTTTTTCATTTTAGATTTATATGTCTAGTTCCTAAGTGTTAAGCCTTCAGACTAAATTTTTCATGATGGTTGAGTGGTAGTAAGGCAGTCTCTTTATTCTATCACTCTTTATTGTCTTAGAATTTCAGTTTTCAAGCAGAAGTTAAATAATGAATGAATAAACTAATATCCCATTGTTGGCCTACAAAACCCCATGATATTAGAATTACTCATTGGCATTAAGGTCCTTCTTGAAATCTTTTTTTCCTCTCCTATACATCTTCTTGGGTACTACCCCCTTGACAGGTCAAATTAATCATTCCACATTTCTACAGGCAGTTCTTCCTGCCTTCATCTTTTGTGACATTGTCTCTGCACAGGCAATGCCAAAGTAAATGTCACCTTCTTGCAAAATGATGTCCTCTTTTTCAAGAAATTAGTCCCTCTTTCATGTATGTTTCCATAGTACTTCTCCTTTTTTTTTAAATTGAAATCTTTATTGGTACATTACATATATACATCATGATTGCATTCAAAAATGAGAATTTGTACCAGTATATGACACAACTTAATTCTCATTTTTCCCATAACCCTGCCCACCCTACCACCCCCACCCCCATATACATAAACTCTGTTTCCTTCCTTTTTGTTATAATCTCATTATTTTCCCCCCTTCACTCCATTACGCTTTGAGTGTTTTCTATTTTACAATATATAGCATTCATTCTAGAATTCATTTATAGATTTGTTTTCTCATACCAGAGAAAAGATACGATATTTACACATCTGTGACCTATTTATTTCACTTATAAGGATGTCCTCGAGGTACATCCATTTAAGTATAAATGATTCAAACTTATCTTTTTTATGGCAGAGTAATACTCCATTCTGTAGAAGAACCACAGCTTTTTTATCCATTCTCCAGTTGATGGACATTTGGGTTGTTTCCAAGATGTAGCAATCACAAACTGAGCTGCTATAAACATAGGTGCACATATGTCACTGTGATATGAATCTTTTAATTCTTGTGTGTATATACCTAGCAGGGCGATGGCCGGGTCAAATGGGACCGTCAATCCTAGCTTTTTGAGGATTCTCCAAACTGATCTCCACAGGGGTTGTACGAGTCTACAGTCCCACCAATAGTGGAGAAGGGTTCCTTTTTCTCCACAGCCTCGCCAACATTTGCTGTTGGCTGATTCTGAAATGGCAGCCATTCTATGTGGAGTGAGATGAAATCTCAGTGTTGTTTTCATCTGCATCTCTCGAATGACTAATACTGTTGAGCATTTCTTCATATGCTTCTTAGCTGCTCTTACTTCTTCCTCTGAAAAATATCTGTTCATTTCAGATGCCCATTTTTGAATTGGGTCATTAAATTTGGGTGGGCTGATTTTTTTGAGCTCTTTATATATTTGAGATAGTAGCCCTTTGTCTGAGAGGCGATTGGTAAAGATTTTTTCCCATATTGTAGTACTTCTCTTATTTTAAATTTCATCCTTTATTTTACTTATTTTTGATCTTATTATGTCTTCCTACAGATCATCTCTTTGATAAAAAAACTGTCTTGTATTGTGCACTCATCAGTGTACAATTATGCTTGGCACATATCTGGCACTCAGTAAACAGCACATTTGATAAATGGTGAAAGTTTATTTCAGCAACAACATTTCATTGATGGGAAGATACTAGAGTTCTAACTATTCATTGCAAAGTGAAAATAAATCATTAAATTGAATATGTGTTGTTTAGTTAAACAACTATATACGGGCCATAACACACAATAAACCAAATAAATAATACCTTAATATATCAGCTAAAAAATGTTTTTGGTAGCAAAAATCATGTTAACTGGCAAACATTTACATTTGCAAGCTGAATATGTTTGTCACTCAGACCACTGCATACTATATATCTGTACCAATCAATAGCTTCAATAGTCTAATAAGATGTTTCAGAACACAACAACATACAGAGCAAAACATGTATACCTTCTGAAACTAGCTAAAGAACTCCAGATCTCAGCCAACATTGGGTTGGTAAAGAACAAAATGTTCCTAAGAAGTCTGCCTTATAAACAAATGACTTGTCTTTCATTGAAAATAGTGAGAACTATCTCAATCCAATTTTTGTTTCACTAACTACATGATATCCTCTGTTGCTTGGGTACTTTGCAAAGATTAGATTCAAGAGAACATCCGAGGGAATAGTTCTCAGTAGATTAAACCATTTAACATAATTATCTTGATTCCAAACACAGAAACATCATTCTACAAGTCATCTCAACATCACATAAAGATGTTACAGAGTCTACTCGCCAGTTAAAGGAATATTTTGTATTTCTCATAAAATTATTTTGAATAAATGTTCAAATTATCTCTCAAATAATATTTCATGATTAGCCAAAATAAAAAGCAAAATTTATGAATCAAATTACTCCAGTTAGGTTATTATACTGAAAACTACATGACTTTACTCACCAAAATTTAGCAGGTAAAATCTTAACTTTTAACTTATTAGAAATCAAGCACAATCAATCAACTAAAAAAGCTTCCTAAGCAATTTTCACATCATGTGGTCACTGAATACTTAAAGATAGATTAAAGTGCTTGTTATTCTCACAGCATTGAACATGTCCTGTTTTCAGTGCCTTCCAAACCTCTTCTCACTTCTCAGAGGCCTTATAAATTTTTTGATGTGCACTATGAGAAAATGCACCATTTGGTAGGTGAAAGGGCTGTCACACAAATAACATCTATGGAAATAATGCAGCTTGTAGAGTCAGGTTCCAAGGTTTCAGATGCACCTCTTCCATTTATCTCACATAAGATACCCAGGCTTTTGTTTTGAGTATTCTTTAAATTTTCATCTCCTTAGGTAACTGGAGCAACTAATCATAAAAATATTACTTTCAGCAGTACTGTTAATATGGAGTTTTATAAGTACAAACACTTCTGAAGTGATGAATACTAATTTCGTCAATGAATAGTCCATCTCTTCACAACAACAGGTCCATATTCAAGTACAGTATTAACAAAACATTGTACAAGCAGATTATCACCATCCAGATAACATGGTGTAGTCCCCTTCCTCCTTTCTAGCAGAGTAGTAAAAGGGAAGAGGAAGCCAGAAGTATAGGAAGCAGTGAATGTCCACAGTAAACCTTCTATAACACACCAGCTCTGCTGTATTACTGGTTGAGTATTTCTAATGTAAACATGCAGAATCTAAAATGCTTGAAAAATCTCAAATATTTTGAGCATTATGCTAGCAATCAGCAGGTTTCTACTTGCAGGACATTTCAGATTTTGAATTTTGTTACCCAGGAAGCCCAAACTACATAAGGACTTGATACAGGTTCCACACAAAAAGGACATGGAGCAAGTTGAAGAGTGGTGTAGGGTCAGGCAGACTAAAGAGATTTAAATAGCTTCCCAAAGACAGGGAGTTGAATGATATTGCTGATTTCAACATCCTACCCTTTCATAAAGAATACACAAGACATAGTTACTTAGAGGTCAGACACTAGGGACAGAAGTTGTCACCACTGGAAGGCAAGGCGTGACATAAGGGCCAAATGCTCTTTATAGAGATATATTCCATTGGACTTTAAGCATATTAGCTATAGCCAGAACAGACTGATGACTAGGAAAATCTCTGCGGTATCTTAAATCCTCTCTGGCCCTAGAGAATGGAAGTCGGAAGAACGATAAATACCACTTAAGGAGACTTTCTCAACCATTGCATGTTAGGGGCATCAGGTTCATTCAAAATGAATCAAAAACGTATGATTCATTACAAACTATGTTTTTTGAATCAAAAACGTATGATTCATTACAAACTATGGTGTGGGATTTAAATCCATGTTTGTTTTAACAGCGTTACAAAATTGTGAGATTAAAACTCAATGGCTACAACTTAAATGTCACATTCTTGGGAAGACCAGATTACCGCACAGAAAATAATAGAAATGAACAGGAAAAAGAGATTTATGAGACACATTGGATAAACATGATTCTTTTCATTCAAAACTCTCTTCCACCATGAAGATACTTGCAGTTTTTTTTCTGTTTCTGTTTCACTATTTATACTGTCCTTTTAATATGCAGTTTATTATAAGTAAACATGGGTATACAAGAAAATAGGACTCAGAAAATTTGAATGTCATATTTGACTTTCTTTCTAAAATGAATTAAAATGCGGATAGAATGTCTGTTCTTAATGTACAGAGTAATATACAGAAGGCCATTCTCCTGACTCTCAATTTTGATGTTAATTTGCTTCATGTTATGCTCACTTTGCAAGTAAAACAAATATTATGAAGAACTGTTGAGAAAAATATTTTATGTCAGTGAATTCATTCTCATGATATTCTTATTCTCAGGAGGTGCACTCTGGCTTTTTAGTGTTGTCTTATGTGTTGGAGCAATGAAAAAGTTAATGTACCATCATATCATGGCCCATTGTAAAATCATAGACAAAACTAATTATACATCCGTACTTCATTTAAGTCAGAAATAAAGCTCCATACTACATCAGAGAGAACTAGATAGAGAAGTGAAGTGAGAGCCTGAAAATAATGACAATCAGTAAAGAGAAATCTAAACGTCAAATCAAAAACAGCATATGACCCACTGGGAGAGTTTATTTACGTCATTTGGTTGAAGTAGAGGTAAACATTTTATTTACAAGGTTTTTCTTTTTCCCAAACACAAGCATAGAGTGAGTGTTTTAAAAAATATTGTTTTAGCCATGATTTCAATATTGCACTTTTAATAAATGTGCGTGAGTGAGGCAGTATTTTATAATGTAAATTATATCTGTCATGAGTAAACATTAGAAAAATTTTAGGATTATAACGTATTTACAAATTACATGGAAATAATATTTACCTTGATTTAATCTTATCAAGAAATAGCTTTGTGTTTATGGAAAGATAAATGCTGTTTACTTATCTTTATAGAGTAGACGTGAAAAATTACATTCTAATATAAATCATTGGAATGGAAGGTTAATAGAAGACTTATTTCAAAAGGAGACAGGGCTTATTTTTAGACAGTGCTGAGAACATGAAAAATCAGTGGATTTACTGCAAGGAAATAATTAGCTTCCAATGACATCAAAGTGATAAGGATATATTTAATCACATTTATCTCCTTAAAATGCCCTTTGTGGCTTTATAAAATAACAAGTAACTACTTTCCTGTATCTCTGTAATTTAAGAATATTATGAAAATGTATGAACCTCAAAAGTAAACCTTTACATTGATATTCATCTTTATTTCTATATGTATTTGTGTATATCTAAGATACAGCCAAATCATAGTTTTTATTGCTTTTCCTCTCTTTTAAAAATCTTCCACACATCCTTTCTCATTAAGAGTTTTTCTCTTCCCAAACTTAGTTTACAGTGAACCATTCATACGACTAACCTAGTATATTCTTTTCTTTTAGGTTCATAAGTAAAAAGTGGCTTTTCTTCAACAGACTCCCATTTCGGACCATCCTTCATAAACACTCCTGTGTATACTCTACATTTAGAATTCTATTCTAAGCCAGCAAGTGATGGAATAAAAATGTCCAATGATATGTTCACAATTACAATTAACTTTTTATATCGTCAGGGGTCTTAAACCTAGTCTATCAGTTTTTAATCCCTTTTATCTTCAAGTTTTTTAAAAATAATATAGTACCTTGCAAGAAAATTGGTGAAAAACATACAACATAGCATAATTAGGTAATCTGAAGATATCCCCAAGTACAAATTAATATACATACACACAAACATATTTTACCTTCAAATAAAATTTTTATTCTGTCTCAGTAAAAATGTAATAATATATCTGATATTTAGAATAAAACTGACGATGAAAATTCTACATATGAAGGAATGATAATTCCACAGACTGAAACTGAACAGAGTTAAGGACAACTTTGATGACATAAGTAAATAAGTGGAGTTGAATACAAGGATGAAAATATTCCAGGTAAAGCATTTAATGCACTCATCTATGTAATTATTCCAGTTTTAAAATATATGACCATTTATAAAGGCAGGGAGTAACACCTAATTATTCTAGGGCAGTGCCCAAAACATAATCATAGAAGACAGGACATCAATCAAGGTTTGTGCATTAGCATGTGAGAGGTGAACAATGATTTTTTAAAATATCAATTTAGAGAGAGTAAAGCTGTATTTATATTTGTGAGAATAAGAATACACGGTTTGTCTTCATTTTATATGCCTTATGAAAATAACTCATAGTTTTAACTCAAAAATTTAGAGTAGTGTCATATTTATTATTTGACCATAACTTTGTAATTTGAATTTGTCTATATAATTAAAAACATATTAAATTAAATTAAAAACATTGTTTTTTTCAAAATTTCAAAACTAATATTTTAATGACATGCATAGACATAATTATTTAACATTTGACTTCATTTTTCATTTATTATTTTACCATGTTGTTATATTTTACTTTTTACTACTTGTACTTCATCTCAATTCTCCTTCAATTTTAAAAATATATATGTTCCTATTTATATTCTGTAGAAGTTTAGTAAGTACTAAATCAATAAGGAATTATAAAAAAGAAATATTAGTCAAAATTCAGGAACTTGTACATCTTGTCAATATACTAAAATACCTAGGAAAGTTCTGCTATCAAATCTGCCAAAAAAGGACGATAGTCTAAAACCTTTCTGAATAGCAAAGGGAACACTTTTGTGATTGTATTTCCTAGTGTATTGTTTTGCGTCCATTACCAACTAAGAGTTTATAAAAAAAAAGACAGATACATGGAGAGTAATGCATACACATTAAGAATTTCAGGTATTGTACTAGGAATTTTCACTTCAAATTACTTTTGAAATCCTCACAATAACTTGTAAAATATCCATTATCACAATTTTAAAACTCTTAGAGCCTTGGGTATAAGTAATCATAAATTATTAGCATAATAATCCCACTACTTAGATTTGATTTATCAAGTAGCTAGTCAGTATTTATGCATACATACATATGTAATGGAAAGAGAATAAAATTGACTTAGAAAACATTCATTTTCTCAAATCTAACACAATTGAAAGTAAATCCAAATTTTTCTAACTAAGATGTAAATGAACTTCTTTATATTACAATCTATATACTAGTTTTCCAGGTAAAATTACATTTGTTCATGTGTTCAAGTATAATTATATTAACCTGCCTCAGGAATAATGAGTCCAGTTAAAACATAAATATTATGAAGATATGGACTGATATCTGCAGAAAGAGGATAATTGTGATTATGTCATTTTACATATAATGTAAGTTATAGGCCTCAAATTGATCCAAAATAAGTGTATTAGGTTTTCTTGAATTTAGTAAATATCAAGAGCAATAAAATATGATAATTTTCCCAACAATAAAAATTCCTATATCGTCTTCTAATATGAGAGACATAGAAGCTTCTGACAGACTAATATTACAATCCTTCTATGGCATATCAATTCACATTATTTGGATTAATCAAAAATGAATGTTGAAAAAAATTAATCAAATTTTCTTTATCATATATTCTGCTCTTTAGTCATTAAATAAAATTCAACATAATATTCCCAGATTTGCAGAAGTAAAATTGAAATGAAACTGTAAGAAAAATAGTATGAACTTTTAAATTCACAGGTACATTGTCCATTTTCAAAATTCCACAACTCACAGTACATTACAAAAGCCAAAAGACAAGATATTTTTACCTTAGAAAATTGTGCATTTATCCATTTTGTGAATGTTTTCTTTTGAACATCTTCTCTTTCATCTACAATGAAAAATAAAAAAGAACAAAAGTTAGAGAGTAATTTCAAATCTAATTATTATTTTACACCCCAAATAATTTTCAAATTATTACATCCTAGTGCCATTTTATATTAAATGTTAAATTCATTCATAAGTGGAATTAGATATGTGGTGTTGGTGTTGGACACCAAAAGTAAAATAATAACTGAAAATAATTCATATGCTTATGTTCATTATAATTCAGTTATTATATAAATACATTGTAGAAAGATGGCCTCATGTAAGTATTTATACCACTAAAATGAGTAATTGCTCTAGTATAACAAAGAGAAACTATTAGAAGTCATTTGAAAAAAAAAGTTTCTCAGCTTTTCTTATACTACTGCTCTTACCCCATAGATAAACATAGAAATGATTATGCCACGCTTTGCCATACCTACATGCTCTAGAATAACCCTATACACTTATGAAGAGGCTCTCTGATCATCAGAAGCATGGCTTAGTTATCTGGGTATCCCAGAGCCTAGTACATTGTCTTCACAAATAAAGAGCTCAGGATATATACCTGATAAAAATGTAAATGCATTAAGACTGGGGCAGTCCAACAAGTCCAAGATTTCTAGTACTTCTTTTCATCTAAAAGGCTAGAATTTTCAAATAAAAATGCAAATGATACTCTTCATGGCTTACATATAAATACTCAAAGGAAAAATCCTATGGATTTATGCTAAGGGATTAGGGTAAAAAATGATTAAGAAAATGTTTTATGGAATTCATGCTTCTAAAAATCATCTCTTTCTTAAACTGGAAATTAGTACTGAGTAAAATGGACAGAAAAACCATCAATCTTGATTTATTAAAATACCTTTTCAATACCAAAGCCTATCTTTGAACTGCTATGAACGTGATATTAAGTAACATTCAATAAATGAGTAGTACATCAATGAGATATTTAATGCTTGGATATTGTCACATTTTATTCACTTGGCTCAAAAGAATCATTACTGAAATCCTCTGAACAGTAACCTTATTTGTTCTCACATTTTTCAAACAGATGATATGCACTAAAGAATCACTTTCCCCTAATAAATGCATATGTACACTCTGACTGTTTCCCTTTAAATTACACAGTTAATGTGTAGACCTTTTTAACCAATATAACAGTTTATAAGTAACATATTTAGACTATTTTCTTGAAGAATAAATTTTTATTTAGTTCCATAAAATACATTATTATTGTCTCACAAACTACTATGTATATGGTCAATATCAGCACTGTTCACATAAATTAAAACAAATTAAAATAAATTCATATATACAGTGGAAATTTTGCCTTTGTTGCCAAGAGAAAATAAATAATTATCATAACCATTTTAAAGCCTGATCTAGTTTCTTTTGTGTTTTTTCATTGCCATAAATTCAATGCTGTTTTTACAAAATAATGAAAAAAAATTCAAACAGTCAAAATTTAATCACTAGCATGCTGTAAAAAAGTTTGAATTGTTTGTTTTTATAGTTTTTTGAGACAGGGTCTCGCTTTATAGTTCAGGCTGGCCCTGAACTTACTATGTAGCCTAGGAAATCCTTATACTCACAGCAATCCTGCTGCTTCTGCCTTTGGCAATGTGGTGGGGATCAAACCTGAAACCTTGCACTTGCCAGGCAGATGCCAGAACCACTGAGCTAAATCTCCAGCCCAAAAGACTGAATTTTTAAATACCTTCTGTCTTTAAAAAAAAAAAATCTTATTTAACTGGAGACTGGATAAAGAAGTTGTGATTCTTTTATAGGATGGAGTATTACCCTGCCATTAAAAATGATAGGATTGAGGAACCACAACTTTTTTATCCAGTCTTCTACAGAATGGAGTACTACTCTGCCATAAAAAATGATAAGTTTGAATCATTTCTACTTAAATGGACATACCTTGAGGATATCCTCATAAGTGAAATAAATAGGTCACAGATAGGTACATATCGCATCTTTTCTCTGGTATGAGAAAATGAAGATGTAAATGAGTCCTAGCACTGTATGTTATATATTGTGAAATA
>PVIR01041488.1:0-12725 GCA_004026965.1 Petromus typicus
AGCTCAGCCTCCAACTCACATCACAATTCTCCTGCCTCTGCCTCCCGAGTGCTGGGATTACAGGCGTGAGCCACCACGCCCGGCACTGTGGTATGTGGTACTGGTTGCTGCTGGGTGTGGGTCTCCACACCCAGTATTGTTATGTGGTTACCGGGGAATCGAACCCGGGTCCTTGCGCTTGCGAGACAGGCGCCGGAACCACCGAGCTAACTCCCCGGCCCTCACTAGCAACTTTTGAGACCAAGTCGAAGTTACCCAAGGGGAACCATGTCAATACTCCCTTGGTTAAATTTAGACTTCTTTCCTTCCAGGCCCATCATACCCAAAATTCCTCAGGAATACTATAAGTTCAGAAATTTGCTTTTCATTTGTTTGGAAAGAAGATATTGAAAGAATCAGTAAGCAATAATAATAATAATAATATTAGGAAAATTCTTTCTATGTATATTGCAAAACTTGAGAAAGCTTGTTCTAGAGATAACATCAAAGGTATGACTACATAATCACTCCGTGAGAAGATTCCCCATATATTCAGTCCTTTCAGTGAACATCAGTGGACTCGTCCACCTGTGAGTACAGGGACCCCATCATCCAGTCACTTCTCCAAGAGTCTCTTAATTCAGTCAAGTCAATAATTAGATTAAATGACATAGAAACATGCCAAAAGATATGTAAGTGAGGTTTGCATGCTGAGTGAAGAGACAGAGACTCTGCTTAGGACCATAAAGGGATGCGGCCTTCCCAGTGGGCACAGAGGGCAGAGTATCCATCCAGCAAGGATTATTTTCAAGCCTTAAATTCTAAGGGAATGTGACTCACTTGGTTTTGAACTTGATTGAGATCCACCACCTCTTTCTTCCTCCTAATCCCCCTGTTTAGAATGAGAATATCTAACTTGTAACTTTCCCACAATTACATGTTAGAACCACATAACTTCTCTGACTTTACAGATTCACAGCTGGAGAAGAAGTTTTCCTCAAAATGGATATATCTCAAATGTCACTTATCTGATTGATCTGGGTAAACTTTGAACTTGGACTTGATATTAGAATGAGCTAAAACTTTGGAGGCTGTTGGAATGATGGAAATTTATTTTTTAACAAAGAAGGACATGGATTCTAAATGGTCTAAGGTTGAAGGTTATGGGCTGAATTGTGCTTTTCCTCCACATACATATTGAAGCCCTAACTCACACTGTGACTATATTTGGAAATACAGCTTTTAGGGTTAAATTAAGGTTAAATGAAACCTTATCAACCCAATAAGACTGGTGTCCTTATAGGAAAAGTATAAAGAACATGAGGTCCTTGAGGTTAAGTATGCAATGACATCATAGAGTGCTAGCTACAGAGGTGAAGAATTCCAAGACAGCAACACCCAAAGAAGCTGACTGGTTATAATCAAGACCCAATTACCGCAGCCCAAGAACAGATGGCCCGATTACCACAGCTGAAACAGTGGGTAACATGGGTGGACACTAGCACAAGAACCACATAAAAAGAGACACTGCAGAACTGCAAATTACATGAGACCATCTCCAACAAACAACTGAGCAAATCTGCCCACAAGCCACGCAGTCAAGTCTCAAGTGACTTAGATTCTGTAAGGCCTCTTCATCAGCTTACTTTCCCTGCTTTGAGTTAGACCTGAACCTTTGTGCAGTAACTCAAACTCAGTTTGGTCTCATAGTCATATGAGTGACTGAGATCAGGACCTTAGAGCTGATTGTGTGTGCCTTATAAAGGTTTGATGTTTGAATAAACCATACACTCAAAAGACAGTATTAATCTGCTGCCTGATGTATCACATCCTTTACTCTGCTGTAAGTTGCTCATACCTTAGGGGAAGAGAAAGCAAACACCTTTGTGACCATGTGAGAACATAAGATTAAGAAGGCCATTGGCATTCCAAAGGGAGAGCTGATGTGACATATAGTCCTATTGATTTTAAACTTCTATGCTTCAGAACTGTAAAGAAATAAATTTTAGTTATTTAAGCTACCCACATTGAAGTACCCTATTATGGCATCCCAAGCTGACACCCCAAGCTGTTTAATACAGACAGGTTGAATAGGAGACAGCAAGATGTTTATGTTGTGGACATCTTGTGTGCAGCTAGAAATATACCTGGAGTTCAAAAGAGAGATATAGCTGTGGGAGTCATCTGATCATTGGGATATGAAGGTGGATGAGATAGCTCAATCAGAGAGAAGTAGAACATAGAGAAAAAAGAAAAGTGGCTCAGATAGAAGTTGGGGTGGGTGGAATGACACTTATAAAGGGATGGCTCAGTGGGGAAGATATAGGTATTGACTTTGAAGGTACTGGTACTAGTAGAAAGGTAAAAAGTGAGCTAGAGCAGAAGCGCAGGAAGTTTTGAAGCCAGAATAGTTGATCAACAACACCAAAGTGTTAAAAATTTCATGTGAAAAGAGAATCAACATGAAATTGTTGACTTTCTATCTAAAGGTTCATTAATAGCCTTAATAAGAGGTTTCTGAAAAGTTAAGTTACATTGCTGTGGTTAACTACTCATGTTTTTTTCAGTGAAAGATTTGTGGCTGTTTTGCTGTGAGCATAACCTATGCATAGTCTTCAGTAGCTCACACTTTCAGAGATTGTGTCAGCTGCAAAGAATTACATCCCCTAAGGTCACTCCTTGTGTTTGTCAGCTTGCTGTTACTGGAACTAATTAGTAAATAGCCTGCATCTTAACTCATGATCAGAATGTTTCCTGGAGAACTCAATTTAGCACTACAGTTGAAGCAAATAAGTAGAGGTTATATCTATAGACTGCTCTTCTAAGACCTCAAAGAGTAAAGGCTAAACCATTTAATGTGCATCCAACTCAATGCCCTTAACTCTAGAATTCCAGGATTAAGAAAAAGTAGGCAACTAGATGCTTGTTCTTCAGATGTTTCCCTTGAAAAATATGAAGTCAGGAAATCTCTTATTAATATTGTTTTCTCCTTGTTCCGAGCCTTCTAACACACACACACACACACACACACACACACACACACACACACACCCCTCTCTAATATCACCTAGAAATAACTGATCCCCTTTACTTTTGCCCTAGTTGATGTTGCATAGAAAATGGGATCACACTATCCGTTTCTCATTGCCAAGAGGGCAATGGTAACAAAGAAAGAGAGGCAGAGGTAGATGAACAGCCAGAAGCACTCACAGATGCTGATGAAGAGGGGCAACCCAATCCATGGGGGTCAAGTCAGCTACTAAATTTCAGACTTGATTTACTTAACTTAATTTCTCAGATGACAAGAATTTAGTTAATTGGGAACAAACAGTCTGGGTCGAGAGGTCTAGGACAATCTCGGTGTAGGTCTAGATGGGAGCTATACTGTTCTCAGCTACCCTCCAATGTGTCAGGCCCCAAGCCTCCTTTCTGGAGAAAATGAGCAGAAAAAAAATGCTTAATGAGGTGAGTTGTGATCACTGAAGAGGAAGATTCTCTGCAAGGCCCCAAAACTCAACCCAAAAGGCCACAGGTGTCATAGTTATCAGGCATGAAAGCTGCATTATGCAGATGCTGGAGCACTTTCAGAGGTGCAGATGGTGACAGCAATCTGCCCAAACCCAAAGTAAAGGACTTCAGAAAAACACAGACTTAGGAGACACATAGTGAAGAAAACATGAGGATCTCACCAGGTATTATGATGCACACCTGAGATGCTACCAGGTTTATTAAGTGAATAACAAGGAGAAAACTGAGCTACAGAAGGATATAAGAGAAGAAACAATTTCCTCCGAAACACAAGGGGAGGAAAGGACATACAAACATTTTCCAAGTGCCGGTCCCCAAAATGTCTCTGATGGTACATGCTTTGCATTAGAAGGTGTAGGGGGTGCTAGTCTAGAAAATAACTACGTGCCATGGGCAGAAAAGAGACGGAAAGAATCAACAAAAACTACAGGAAAAGGAACTACACCCCAGGGTATAGGGTTTTTTTGTCTTATACTAATGCTTTGTTTTGTGTACTATCCTAAGATAATAAAACTAGAAATTATTCTGACCCTTTATGTTTGAGTCTCATTGGTCATTTTCAATGTGTATATAGAATTGTTAATTCTTCATCTGCTGATTTGGCAAACTTTTATCGTGTGCTGTGTTTGTGGCTGGGAATGTGTTATGCTCTGGGCATACTGGAATCTCTGCCTGTATGGAGCTCAGATTAGGATACTTTCAAATAGGCAACTAAAATATGAGGTAGTAAGGGCTGTGGTCAGCACAAGAACAAATGAGGAAGATAAAAAGCCAAGCAGGAAGGGCTTCCTTCCGGTAAGATGCTGCTGTTGTATATAGCATTTATTATGTCAAGCTATTACTCTTCTATACCTAATTTATTCAGGGCTTGTATTACAATGTGATGTTTAATTTTCTCAAAATGCTTTTCCTGCATCAACTGTGATGATCGTGTGATTATTCATCCTGGTTCTACATATGGATTGTATTTCATTATTGATGTGTGTATGTTGAACCATCATTGCATCCTTGGAATAAAATCAACTCAGCCATAGGGTATGATCATTTTAATGTGCTGTTGAGTATTTTATTGGAGATTTTTGCATTTATATACATCACAGATATTCGTCTATAGTTTGTTGTTGTTGTTGTTGTTGTGTCCCTGTCAGGTTTTGGTACCATAGTCATGCTGTCCTTGTAGAATGAGTTTGGAAGGATTTCTTCCCTTTTTACTTTATGCAATAGTTTGAGAAGCATTGGTGTTTGTTCTTTTGTAAAGGTCTGGTAATATTCATCAGTGATGCCATCTAGTCATAGGATTTTATTTTCGCTCTCTGTAGATCCTTTATTATTGATTCAATCTAATTATTTGCCATTGATCTTTTTTAGAGTATTTATATCCTCTTTTTTACTTTTTAAGGAATTTTCTTTGTACAAGTTTTCAGTACATAAAATGTACATCTCTCTTGGGAAGTAGGTGCATGAACACAGCTTGATTCTTTTTCAATACACTTCTCCTTCCAACCCTTCTCCCTTTCTCCACTTCTAAATCCCCTTTCCCTGCTATCATTTTTCTTCTTATTATTATTTCTATTTCATGTTTATGACATACAATGTTACATTCATTGTGGGTGTTTGGTACATGTAAGTGAAATATCTTAAATCTTTTTATTTCCCCTTTTCCTCCCCTTTCCATCATTCTTCTGGATCCCTTCTCATTTATATTTATATCCTCTTGATTGAATTGTGGTAGGTCAGATGTGTTCAGAAACTTTCCTGCTTCTTTTAGATTTTCTAATTTTTTAGCCTATAGTTTAAACAATTTTTTTGTTCTGTTTTGTTTGTTTGAGACAGGGTCTTGCTTTGTAGTTCAGGCTGGCCCTGAGTTCAGCCTCAAACTCATATCACAGCAATCCTCCTGCCTCTGCCTCCCGAGTACTGGGATTACAGGCATGAGCCACCACGCCTGGCACTGTGGTATGTGGTGCTGATTGCTGCTGGGTGTGAGTCTCCACACACAGTATTGTATGTGGTCAACTGGGGATCAAACCCAAGTCCTTGTGCTTGCAAGACAGGCGCCGGAACCACTGAGCTAACTCCCTGGCCCTAGTTTAAACACTTTTATAATTATTCTTTGAATTGCTTTAGTGTGAGTTATAATGTCCTCTTTTTCATTTCTTGTTTTATTTGGTTTCTCTCTCTCACTCTTTCCCTCTCTCTGTTCTCTCTCTCAATTTATCTAAAGGGTTTTTTTTTTTAATCTTTTTTTTTTCAGACAGGGACTCATTTTGTAGTTCAGGCTAGCCCTGAGCTCAGCCTCAAACTCACATCACAGCAATCCTCCTGCCTCTGCCTCCTGAGCGCCGGAATTACAGGCATGAACCACCATGCTTACACTGTGGTATGTGGTACTGATTGCCAGTGAGCGTGAGTCTCCATGCTCAGTATTGTATGTGGTTACTGGGGGATTGAACCTGGCCCCTTGTGCTTGCAAGACTGGTGCCGGAACCACTGAGCTAAATCCCTGGCCCAAGGTTTAATTTTATTTTCAAAGAACAACTCTCTTTGATTTGCCTTGTTCTTATAGTCTCTATTTCATTGATTTGTGCTCTGATCTTTATATTTTCTTTCCTGCTACCAATTTTGAATTAAATTTGTTCTTGTTTTTCTAAGATCTTGAAATTATTTATAGGGTTATTTGAACTCTATTTTTAATTTAGGCACTTATTACTATAAAATTCCTTCACTCTTGCTTTTACCATATCCCACAAGTTTTTGTATATTGTAGTTCCATTTTTCTTGATAAAAAGAATTTTGAAATTTCATGTCGTATTCTTCAAGTGTTTTTTTTCACTTTCCACATACGTGTGAAATTTCCAATTTTTCTTGCTATTCATTTCTAGTTTTATTCCATTGTGATCAAAGAAAATCTAGAACATTATTTGAACTTTTTTTGAATTTGTTAAGACTTGCTATGTGACCTGTTCTGTATATGTGGTCTCTTCTATAAAAATTCCATGCAAACCAAGTGTGGTGCTGCACACCTGTATTTCCAGCTAATTTGGGCTGAGGATTGTAAGTTCAAGCCCAGCCTAGACATCTTAGTGAAATCTTTTTTCAATATAAAATAAAAAGTGCTGGAGATGTAGCTGAGTGGTAGATTGCTTGCATGGCATACTTGAGGCTCTTGGTTCAATGGTCAGTGTTGAGGCGGGGGATGAAGTTCCAGTACTGAGGGAATGTATATTCTGTAGCTGTTGGATAAAATGTCTGTTAAGCTTTTGGCATTAAAAGTTCATTTGATCTCTATTGCAATTGATTTTGCTGTTTATTTTTTGTCTAGATTATCTATTTGTTGGTGAGAATGAACTATTGAAGTTCTTCAATATTGTTGTTTTTGGACCTATCCCTCCTTTTATGTTCAGTACCATTTGCTTTATGGAATTGAGTGCTCTGCTTTTCAGTGTATATACATGTATAATCATCAGTATACTGATAAATTGTTCCCTGGATCAGTATTTAATGACTTTCTTTTTCTGTTATCATTGTTCATATCTTAAATTTTATTTCATCAGATATGACTATCTCTGCTCGCTTTCAGATTTTATGGGTTTTTAAAAAATTGTCTTCCATCTTTTCACTTTAATTCTATGTAGGTCTGCCCAGGTGGAGTGAGTTTCTTGCCATAAGATAGGCACAACTATCTTATGATGGGTCTTGTTTCTTCATCCATTCAATCAGTCTATGTCTGTTAATTAGATAATTAGAACAATTTACATCCTGAGATATTAATGAAAGGTATGGACTTGTGCTTATAACCGTAGGTTTTTTCCTTGGTTGTTTTCAGTATTATTTATTTGTTTTTCCTGTCATTCATCTTTTAGGTTTGGTGGTTTACTGTGTTGATAATGTTTGATTTTTTTTTTTTTTTTTGTACTTCTCATTTGGTTTCTACTATTCTGGCAGAATTAAATATTTTCAGGTGTTTTCCCTTTGTGAGTTTTTTAAAACATCTCTCTTCATGCTGATCTAGTGGTCATGAATTCCATCACTGGATACTTATTTTGGAAGGTCTTTACTTCTCATTCAATTATGAAGGATAGCCAAAATGAGTTTAGTCATTGTGGTTGAAAGTTACTGTCTTTTATGACTTAAAATACATTATTTAACATGATTCTGGACTTCAGCAAGTGACAAGTGACAACATTTTTCTGTCCTTTATATTCTATCCAGGCTATAGTGCATACCCAGGTTGGGTCTTCCCATTATTCACACCCTGATCTATGCCTAAGAAGTCAACAGATTAATTATTAATTCCACATCCTTGATTTCAGTATCACACACTCAATCCCAGCATCACAAACTCCAAATCCAGCCATTTCTGAAAAACCCCATTTATGACTTCATGAGGCTTTGGGGAAACATCAAGACACAAGTAATAACAAGATGTTTAGTCATTTGGTTGTGTCCAATTTTAAGTATTTTGTCGTCTTTGGCATCAGGGTGGTATAAGGCCAAGGATCAGATTTGGAGGCCTGGACTGGGAGGGAGAGTGCACAGAGGCACCACCCAGACTCTGGGGAGCATTTCGAGAACTGTTCCATCTTTAATGCAAAATATAGTCACTTATATAGTAAATGGTAGAGAGCATAAACATACAAGTGGGATAGATCGCAAATTGATTGGAGCATGCACAGAGGTAGGTCATCGTAGATTGATTGAGGAGGCAGGCAGTCCTGGTTTGGCTGAGGGTGAAGTCATGATAACACTGGCCACGTTAAACTCCAGTCCAGCCAACCTGGCTTCTGCCTTCAAGTACTCTCCTCATTTTTTTCTTTCTTTCTATTTGAATGTAAAATGCTAGAATTGCCCTCAAGCTCTTGTATTCTTTCTTCTGCATGATGTAGATTATTAGAGATTTCCAGTGTGTTTTTATCTGACTTGCTGAACTTTTCATTTTCAATATTTGTGTTTAGCTCCTTTTCAAAATCTCTTTCTCTTTACACAATTTATATTCTGCATCATCTTACTTATTTCAAGTTCAGCTATTTATTTTTATTCTCTTGAAATTTCTTGGGTCTTTAAGAATCACTGTTTTAGATTTCGTTGTATAGACTTTCACTTGTATTGATAGTTTTTGAGTCTGTTACTAGACGATCAACTTTAGGAAGTGTTATATTACCTTAAGTCTTTTTTATTTCTTATGTTTTTATGTTGAGATTTGTACATCTGTTTGAATGGATCTCTTTCCATTTTAGATGTGGGCCTTTTTGGCAAGTGGATTTTTTCTAATGAGATGTTTTTCTGTATCAGTCTGTTATATAACATTTACAGTGTTCCCATGAGGACGTTGTAATCTCCTTGTAGCTTAATGGATTATGATTTGTGGGTTTGAGTATAAAGTATACCACACTGAAGTCAGATAGACCCATTTCCCTGCAGATCTTGCAAGAATGGAAACACTGATACTTCAGGTTCGTATAGTGTAGACAACAGAGTATGTGGGGATTATCTTTGGAGATTTATTGTGCAATATAGCTTTTGACATATATCCTACTGGAATGGAAATGGTAGCCCCATCATGTGATGGCATTTTTCACAGGCTCAGTTTGCCTGTTACTTGAAAGTAATTCTAATACTACCTGATCCAGTGATAGTAAAAGGCCTGAAGCTCTTGTCTTCTGATTAAACATTGGTGCTTCACAGGAAGAGTCACAGGCTGAAATCACGATTCCTCCTCTGTGGCACTCATGTTCATTCTTACTAGCAATGGGCAACTAGACAAGAACACATATAATCAATGTAAAGGATCCACATAGGTGTGACTACATCAAATGTGGTTTGCTTTCCTGCTGTTACTCTGGGGGTGTATGCCCAGAAGTGAGGTCTCAAGACCTTCTCTGTGTGCCCACTTGGGGAGGAATTGATAGCTGGATAACCATGTTCCCCTTTTCTTTAAGCAGAAGTGTCTGTTAAGATGGATGTGGACTAGGTCATGGCTGGAACTAGACACAGTTCCTCTTATCTGGGCTTGGAGTGTCGCTTATGAGCACAGCACCTGCTCAACATGCACAAGCAGTGCGAAAAATGTTTTGAAAATAAAAAGAGAAAGTAAAACAGAAGAATGAGGAAAAACTAAAAATAAAAAATTCAACCATAAGCAAAAGGAAAAAGTTAAAACAAGAGAGAAAGACTAAAAATAATGAAGAAAATAAGGAGAAAAAATATATAATAAAACAATTACAAAATTTCTTCTAGCTGAGATGCTCATAAACATGAACCAGTGCAGATGAGCACAGGCTGTGTGGATCAAAGCTTTGCTCTGAGTCTTCATAAGTTATGTGACCCCAAAGCAAGAAGTTTTTCAGGGAAGTTTTGGGCCCCAGCACTTTCAGCTGTGGCACCAGCCAGATATTGGGCAGGAGGGAGTTGTGGCTACAGCTTGTTGAAATTCCTCTCAGCTGGATTTCATGCTGGAATGAGTTAGGACAGAATGTGGGCTGTGCTTGGATATATTCTCATCAGAATGGCTTATGCCACATACCTCAGGGGTGATGTAAAGGCAGTAGTGGAGGTGGGTTCTCCAATGCCTCTCAGGACAAGGGTCAGTTGAACCATGAAGGTCTGCTGGGGAGGGCTTCAGGAGCCACAGGTTCTGTATTCTTCCATCCTGAGACCATTGGCCCTGGATCCTGGGTGAAGCCATGCGCAATTGGTCACATTCCCATCTCAGAAGACAGATTCCTCCATCTTTTGATCCTAAAGGGTTGTGCCCTCTGCTACCCTTCTGTGTCTTAGTCCATGCTCCCCTCAGCATAAAATTCTCAGTGGTACTTTTTATTAGAGTCACTGCCCAGAAGCAAGACTATTTCTGGGGACCACAATTCACACAAGTAATGGAGCTCAGTGCTGTTCTTGGGATCCTAGAATACTTGGGATTCTGACCCTAAAGCAATACAAACCCAGATAACAGGACCCTTTCTAATACTGCTCACTCTGGGAGATGAAATAAACTCTTGCAAAGCATGCCCGCTATGTAGACTTCACATTTCTTATTTATTTTACTGTATATTTGCAAGCAAGACACTGGCTTCTGTGCTTAGCCAAGACTCACTCATATACCTTTATCCCCTCAGAGAGACAATCCCTCTCTCTCATGCTTGGTGTTAGCTCACGGTGCTGGGACATTCTTTGTATCTTCTTGTTCTCCCATTCCAAATCTCTGTATTTCATCAAGTCTCTGTCTCTGCTGTTGAATGCCAGCACTCTTCCACACCAACTCACCTCTGCATGTCGCTTCAAGCAGTTGCTGTTGTTAAGCCTGCAGAGAAGCAGATGTGTCCTGAATGCCTCTCTTCTACCTTCTTGCCTGGCTCCAAATGTCATTAGGTAGAACAAGCTCTCTGATTTGCCATAGTTCCTACCATTCCTTATCATTTGGTACTTCCATGACTTATATATAGTCTCTGTTTCTTGAAAATACATTTGAGGTTATAACGCAACCTATGATTTCTCATTATCATTTAACTTCAAATCAGGAGAATAGAATCGTCTCGCTTCAGAGGGAATTGTAAAAGAGCCAGCAGGTAAGAAAGTTTAGCAAGAGAAGATGAAAGTGTGATGGCTGCCTTCAGATGTTTGGATTGGAACTCTGCCCTCGCTTGTTGCTGCTAAAAATCTTGGACTTATTGTTCTCCAACTCTATCACTACTGGCATATTCTCAATCTGAAGATGGATAAAAACTCCCATTCCATCTCAGATCTATTCTATAGGGCTGGGAAAGTAGCTCAGTGTGCAGCTCTTGCCTAGTATGTGTGAGGCCCTGGGTTCAATCCCCGGTTGCATGGAAATAAAAAATTGACAAGACCTACTCTGTTGTCTTTTTAAGAATCAACAAAATTTTATTGTTTTGTAATTTTTTGTTCCCAGGAGCAGAGCAGTACAAAAGTGAGGAAATGACACTGTTGCCACTGCTTGGGACACAGGAAGGAAAGACGTAAAAGCATGGGACCTGGGGATGTAGCTCAGTGGTACAGCACTTGCTTAGCATTAGGAAGATCCTGAGTTTTAAACCCAGGACAGGAAAAATCAGACAAGCAGAATATAGTGGACAAAAGCAAAAAGAGAACTAAAGACAGTGTGAGGGAAGCATGATGGAAATTCTGAATGACAGCATGTTTGATGTTCTTTAAGGTTTCTCTGCCCTTTCTTGGTTACTGACTTAGAATATCAGCATTGGAAGGAGCTTACAGAAGAAGGAAAGGAAGCCAGAAGAGAAGTGACTTGCTCAAGGTCACAGAGTAAATGAGTGATTTGCTGAACTGAATCTTAAAATAAGATTCTTGGCAGCCAGCACCATCCCAGCCGTGCCGGGGCCAGAGCCCGCCGGCCTACAGGCCCATTCTGGAAACACACCCATGGACTAAGGAAAGAAGCAGGTGGAGCCAGAGAAGCCGTAGCCAGCACCATTGCAGCCACGCCAGGGCCAGAGTGTGCTAGCTCCAGGCCCAAGTCAGAAGTGCACCCAGGACTCGATATAAGGGTGGGCAGAGCTGGGGAAGCTGCAGCCAGCACCATCGCAGCCACATCAGGCCGGAGCCTGCCAGCCTTCAGGCCCATGGTGGAAGCGTACCAAGGGAATCAGTATAGGAGCAGGCAGAGCCGCAGAAACCTCAGTCAATGCAATTGCGGCCAAGCAGGGGCTGGAGCCAGCCTTTCTCCATGTCAACTGCACAAGCACATCGAGGGACTATGCATTGCTGGGTTGGTGGGCATGTTCGATCATAAGCCAGTGCCACTGTAGCTCTACAGGGGCCGGAGCCTAGCGGCCTTCAGGCCCACCTCACAAGCGGGCCCAGAAGCTCTGTATTGGTGAGTAGGCGAGCCTATTGGAACCTCAGGAAGAGCCACTTCAGCTGTGCTGGAACCAGAGCCTTCCTGCCTCTAAGCAGACTGAAGAAGGTGATCTGACTGTGCTGTCTGAGTGCCTTATAAGGCATGTCAGAACTAGGAGGTTTTTTTTATTAGGTCCCAATACAGTCTGTAGAAGAACAACCCAGGAAACACTGATATTTTAAGAGTCCTAAATAGTAGAAAGAAAGAGACTTGCAACAAACATCTCCAGACAACAGGGCAGGTAGACAGCCAAAAACAACAGCAATGACAAAAACTCAGAGATGAGGAAACATTCAAAGTCTCAGATGCAGAGAACCTCACCCCAAGGTAACACAGGGGGAAG
>PVIR01041489.1:0-12728 GCA_004026965.1 Petromus typicus
AAAAAAAATCCATGAATAGTCTATCTTATTTAGTTGTGATGTCTGGAGAAATAGTCCTGTATTTCAACAAGAATTTCTTCTGTACTGAAAAACAATGGGCTCCCTGACATTGTTGAGGCTAATTAAATAACAACAGCATTATGACAAATCCAACTCTTAGCTAATGGGTGCGATTTGTTGATATCTCTCAGGGGTGCATGGTGATGAGGCTTGATGGAGCTGCAGAACGCGCTCCCATAAATCAGCTTGATGATTGTAGATATCTACAACAAAACAATACCAGTTCTATGGGATAGGCATTTCCTAAGCAAATAAAACTAAGCTGCAACAATCTAGGGAGGAAAGACAGAAGTATTTCATGAATGAATAGCATTCTGGAATATTACTCATAAATGGTCACGACATCTCTCAAAATACCATTAAGGTGCATGGTCTAGAGGGCTACTTCAGTGTAAGTATATGGCTCACTCTTTATTCTCAATACACTCATGGGAAAATCACAATATTTGTTTATTTTTAAAAAGAAGCATCGTCTGCATAACAGTACTGCGTATTGTCCAGAAGTATTGCAATATTATATATTGCAAGGCAGCTAAAGAGAAAATTTGGAAAATCTGCAGTCCAAAGAAATGATAAATATTTGAAGTGATGGATATGCTTAACACAGGTATACATGTACCAGAATACCACACTGTACTCCATAGCTATTATAATGATGTTTCTGTTATAAATAAAACTTTAAAGAGGCTTCTTTGTGCTTAATGTGTAGTGGTGTGCTACTTCCCTGAGGAGGGCTGGGTCCCCTCACCGTGTCCAACAGAAAATACTTCTAAGATTTGTACTCCTTCTTATGGGCTACCTAGTACAGGTCTTTGATTCTTAGCCTTTTTTTTTTTTTTTTTTTTTTACTCAGTCTGCCACTCGGTCTTAGCTTTGGTTTTACAGAAATCTAGACAGAGAGTAGAAGAATATAGAGAATAAAGGAGAGGGCCTGCATTAGATTTCAGGGGAGAAATCCCATATTTCCTGAGGGCTCAGATGGGCTGTGGGGCCAATCAGAGAGACAATTGGAATTTGGGAGAAGGGCTGAGAGAATTTTGAGAAGTAAAGCAATAAATTAAGAGTGGGGACATAGTTGAACATATTTCAAGGGGCTTCAATGGAATTTTAAAAATATAGTCCCTAGACCATGTTTCTTTAAATCAGTCTGTGTTGCAAGGCAGCTATGTGTGACTTGGCTTGTATAGGTAATGTGATACCCTGCTCCTTTCCAACCATTGGTTTTAGAATGGGCTTTTAGGACCAGCATAATCTGAAGTTCTTAAATCTGATAACCACATTTTATCAGAAACAGTTTCAAAAACTGTCAAAGGTTTAAATGTTATTGGAGCATGATACTGAATTTTTCCATGTATTTATTTCAAGTACATTTAAAACTTCTGGATCACTGACAGGCAAAGTGTAATCACCATCACATTCATTGCTGTTTTTGATTTTCAAATGCCATTAATATTTGCAGAGTTGTATTATATTTGTTCTTTGCATAGATATGAAAAATATATTTTTGATACTTTGTAGTTTACTGCAGCTGCAGCTTAATCCTACAACTGAACTACACATGCAGTTTGCTTCCTTAAGATGGTCCTCGATTTCTGACTTATGTCACTTGTCCAGTGTGGCTCAGCCAGGACTTAAGTTCACTACAGCCACTCAAGATCAAAATACAGTGATACTTTGATTCATGAACTTCATCCTTTGCATGATTCTGGTTGCCACCGAACTGCATGCGTAGCTCGCAGGAACAATTTCTGCCACCAGAATTGTGGAAAGAAGTATGAACTTCTGCAGTATCACAGCAGGAACGAAGGTACAGGATAGCCCAAACTAGGACCCTACTCAGAACTCAGGCACATCACTTTATCGTCCAGTTGCCAGAGCAAGTTACATGGCCAGAAGTAACTTGAAAGAGGGAAAATGTAATCTTCTCGTACATCTGGGGAGTAGAGGGCTGGAAATATTTGGGGAATGCAATTCATGACAATCACAGCATTTTAACACACAAAACAATCCTTCTATGTTCATTTCCCTAACCCTATCCATTAGCTGGAGAATAGTACTTTATATTCGTGCTTCCTGCCCTTACCTGTAGCTATGTCCTCCTTCCATTTTAGACCATGACAACGGCAGAATTAAGAACACTAAGTTCATGGATGGTAAGGCCATTATGAAAGAAATATTCCAGAGGCCTACCCTGGTACCCCAAATGTGGACATTCAGTTCTAACTCAACCTACATTTTCAGTCAATTAGTTTTACACATTGTTTATTGCAGTTCCTTCCTTTCTGTGACTTCTTCCGCTAAAGGTGGTGAATGAAAGTAGATAATGGAGTCAGGACCAGCCCTGTGATCTTGATGTGCTGTATGAACCTGCCATTTTCTTCTTATGGGCTCTAGTAATAACAAATGTTTACTGATTAATGACGAAGTTCCTGCTATATTTATTTTTAGGCCAGATTTTCATTTTTTTCCAATTAGTTCGTGAAGAGCAAAGTCATATGCCAAACAGTCACACTAAACTTGGCTGAAAACAAAAGACTAGTGCCTGGAAAAATGCTTATTCAGTATTCCCTAGACTAACATATTTCTCAGTGGAGACAAGAGCATATACTGCAGCGATGGAAAATCTGGAGGACTAGAGCTTGAAAATACCACTTGTACAACTCAAACTTGAGCCCAATGTAAATGTTTCCCATATGTGATGAGTGCTTGCTGCCCAGCTTCAAGTTCTAAAAGACACTGTAAATATCTCAAATTCTCTTTTGTAATTTCTCCCAAACATCTGCAGCTGACTGTATGCTGCCAGTTGAAAGAACAGTTTCTAATAGACTAGAAAGAAAAATGTTTCAATCCGGGAAGAGCAAAAAGATAAAATGTTACATTTCAGGTATAAATTGATACCATCTTCAGATCTCAGAAGGGGTCTAAATTTCAATAAAAATAAACGGCCCTTAAAATTGTGGATATCATAAAACTAAGGACAGTCAAAACATAATCAACCTTGAATTCAGAATTGCATTCTAAAACTTTCATTGTTTTGGACCAGGATACAGTCACGAAGACTATTTTCAAACCAAATCAAGACAGAGAGTGTAAAAAGAATGATGTTTTTCCACTTTTACAGGTGGAGAAAGAGGTGATCGGAGAGCTATCATATCTCTGAGATGGTGGCAGTAGGTGCGATACTATGAGTATATTGTCCCATTTCCCAAGAGGTTTGATTGACCTAAAGCAGTGCTTGTTACAGTGTGGCCCATGGACCACCTGCATCGTTACCACTTGGAGTTGTTCAAATGCACATCCCAGGGCCCCAAATGAACTTAACTGAGTCAGATGTTCTGAGAAGGGGCCCAGAAATCTGCATTTGAAGTCCCACATATTATATTTGTACTTACTCAAAGATTCTAACACAGAAGAGGCTTACACTGAGATAGGACAATAGAAAAAGATATGTAAAATCTGCTTGGGAAACAAGCCAGACAGTCAAACAATGAGAAATAAGACATTCTTTCTTCGACTGGATGCGTGAGAATCCAGTAGTATTGGAGATACCATCAGGACAGGTGAAGGAAGCTTCTCCAGGAACAGTGATTGGCTTCCAATCAGGGGTCAGTCATCATGGCCATCCTTAGGCTCTGCAGGGCAGGCACCACAAAAGCTATGCTGACTTCCTGTTCCACTGAGGATCCTGGTTAGTTACCATGCACATCAGAAGTCTATGATGGGCCTGGCCTGTGGGATATGTGGCCCTTTCTAATTATCAGTGTCTAGAGTCTGCTTCTTTGTGCTGCCATGTGATGATCACTGCTAACTCAGCTTCAATTCTGCTCTGTAGGATCAGGTTTGTTTCTTTCGTATTATAAGCTGGGCTTTTGCTTTTCTAGGTCTTAATCTTTTTGTATTCTTAGTTTCAATGATCTTGCACCCAATGCCAAGTTTCTGGTGAGCATCTTTTGCTTACTTTCTCCTTCTGAACAACAGTCTTATCCTTGAACTCCAGCCAATACGCTAGTAGATTTCTCTAGGGAGTTTTGTTTATTTAGTACTGCTGGTTCTTGGATCCCTAGGGGGTTTCTGGCCCATCTTTGGAAATACACTTTGCAGTACTTCAATGTGTCTATCAACTAAGAAGCTCTAAACCCCAGGAATTTGGGGTCTGTGTGGAGGTTCCATCACTCAGACATGATTGATTAGATTATGAACCATTTCTGATTCTCTCAACCTCCAGCCCTTCTCACTTTACAGGAGGTGGTGGGGAGAAGGCTGAAAGTTCCACCTTCTCTAATGTCCTAATCTTTCTGGAGATCAGCCCCGTGTCTGAAACTACTCCAGGGACCCAGCCACCACCACCTTCCCAGCACACAAAGGACAATATGCTAGTGTGGGGCTTTATTCTAGCCACACTGGAAGCTAAAGACATAAGATCTACTCCAGCCTTGTCAACTTAGTGAGATGTTGTCTTAAATAAAATAATATATGGGTTGGTATATAGCTCAACTATATAGAACTTGCCTAGCAGGCACAGGCCCTGGGTTCAATTCCTTATACCACAGTTAATTATTAACTAATGAAAAGCTAGATGCCAGGAACCGGGTGCAGAGCTCAAATGTATACTTCTTTTAATACTGCACCTTGAGAAAACTGGAAGTGAGTTTTTCTTTTTTGTTCTTGATCTACGTAGAGCCCATAGCTTCTAGCAGATGTTTTGGGCAGCTGATCTGTGCTTTAAAAAAATGAATAAAAGTCACTCATTACCTTTGTGAACTGGCTTTACAAAGGCCTTGGAGACAATTGACTCTCCTTTTGAGCCACATACAGAATTGCAGCATTAACTTGTATAGCTTACCATAGGTGAAAAGTAGAAAGATAATAGATATTTAATATCTTGAGAGACCTGACTTTGAATCAAAGGAAAATGAAATTCTGAGGCTCTATTAAGCAGTATAAAATGAAGATTCTTCTACAAGATCAATCTTTTTATTCCCTGATTTTCTTACTTCCGTGCTTTAGGGTAAATCCTGTGTAGTTCTGGGCTTGAAATCCCTTCAATGCCGAAAGAAAACAAGTACACTTCAGGCTTTTGATAATACTGTAATCCATTATTTTGACAGCATATTTTCTATAATAAAATAGGTTGCTAAACCTAATTGGTTTAAGTTTAAACATGATTTATTGTTGAGGAGTGTATATAACACCAGGGATACAAAACATACATTTCTAATTCTTGTGTGCTGGCAGGTGACCTAGCTTAGTCTAGGGCCCACTCTCCTGGACATGCTCCTTCATCAGGGCTGTGAAGAGTCATACCCCAGAGTGGGGGAAATCCAGGCTCATCTCCAGACACACAGGGATCTCTGCAAGGCCACGTTTTGCTTCCCTGTAGGATGCTGGACACAAATCCACAGTGCCTGGGCTATGTCTTGCATATTCTTCCACCCTCACTTCCCTAGCTCTACTTCCCTCTTCTCTTAGTAGTCCCCTCTAGACTACATGTAGGGACCAAGGATAGCCATAAGGCTGCCTAGATGTCCCTCTCTGATTACCCCGCACCATGCGTGGCACCAAGGAAGGGGCTGTTTTGCAGCCTTTGTGGTCTAATACAAAGTGAGTCAGGGCTTCCTCCTTCTCACATTCATGTGCTATAGTCTGGTTGCCAGTTATGTCCTCATGTGCTCTGAAAATGTAGCACATGGAGCTCTGACTCAGAATCCTACCATGCTCCATATGTCTGCATCTTCCTCTGTGTTCTCTCAATAGTTTGAGAATCATTATCTGCTCACTGGGAAGAAATATAGATTTGTTTTATTTTGTTGTTGCCATTGTAAGTTATAATTAAAACTATTTTTGATGGTATCAAGGGTTGAATCCAAGGTCCTTTACAATTGAGCTACATTCCCCAACCCCCATCTTTAAATTTTGAGACAAAGTCTTGGTAATTTACTGTACAGGCTGGATTCAGATTTGAGATCTTCTTGCCTCAGCCTCCCAGAGTTCTAGAATCACAGGTGTGCAGTACTCTAAGTGTCTGTAATTTAAACTGTAACCCTCAAGGCTTTGAGAAGGTTATCTTTATGAAGCCAAATCCTCTCTAAAAATATCCCAAATTCAAAAGGAATTGCAAATAAAAACCCCAAAACTATTTTCCTCAATTATCCCTTTCCTTCAGCAAAATTTCTCACCAAATGAATGAAATTTGAGCAAAGCCAAATGCAATGGGTTTGACCATGAGCTAGTATCTTAAAATATTTTTTGAATATCAACATGAAATCTAAGTCTGCATCATGTGAAACGTCAGCTGAAAACTCCAGTAAGTTATGAAGACTCAGAGATAAGGACTATTTAATGGGATACAGGAAGTGCCATCTGGTTTACTATAAAGTTTCAATAAACAAGAAATGAAATGAAGTTAGAGCAGAGCTCTGGAACGTTTCACCAAAAGGCAAAAGAAGTGGGTTCATGTTCCCGTGCCTGTGTCTTTTTCCTTCCCACTGACCAGCTAAGATGTCTGCTATGAAGGCCTGTCCATCGTATCTCTAACACTTACGAAGACCTCACCACAGATACTGACAATCTGTGAAAGTGAGGTCAGAGCAATACTGGACCACACATTAGAGTTTTTCGTAACCTTAAGTCACTTTACCTAGACTGGAAAGTTTTGGTCAGTTGAAGTAAGCTGAGGCTTAAATACTGGTTCTTTTTTTCCTGTTTTGTTCTTGGTAGATGTTTTCAATACATAGTTTCCATTCCTTGTGGGGAATTGGTACATACACATGACACATCTTCATACTTTTTTTTCAACCTTCTCCTCTCCCCACTTCCTTTTATTTCTAAAGATCCCATCCAACTTCCCTACTGCATGATTTTACAACTTGGATTTGTAGGTAATGAAAGAACTGATAAAGGAAGCAAAATGAGCCACAATTCGGCTGTGAAAGTGCCTAAGTTCTCTGACATCAATAGCTGAAGTGGTCTGTGGGGAAAGTATTCTGCAAGATGCTACTGATGATCTCCAAGAAAATCCCACTGGTCCATTTATCTACCTATCACTTCAGAAAAAATCAGATCAACCTGTGACCCTAGAATAAAATTTTAGTGTAATAGTATTCCTGGCCAAGGAAAGTATTTAATAAGTTCTGTGAACTTGACTTTCCATTTAAAGTTTGACGAGCCCACCACATGGGTTCCTCAGTTCAAGGGAAGGGAAAGCCCTGTTTGCAGAGGACTCAGCCAGCTACCCCTCTAGCTTGCTTTATCACACTAAGGTTGAGTCCCACTGAGCACAGAAACCTACCTGTAAACATCAAATAAAGAAATGTGTCTATTTTCACCAGTTTGTCATCACTAAAAGGTAGAATATTCACTTTTCCTTTTCCTGTACCTAGTAAAATATGGCGGGGAAACATGAGATGTGTTCTGTTTAACTGAGACAGAACAAATACATGGGAGACATACACAGAACCATGATGAGCATGTGGGAGGCCTGGATACGATATGCGTTAGTCATCATTGATACCTATATTTTATATGAGAAAATTAACTCAGAAAGAGCAAGTAACTCCAAAGGATGGTACATGGAAGTATACCAAAGTCAGACCACAAATCCTGAAACTCAGCTCAATAATTTTTGTTCTTATCCATCTACTAAGGATGCCTTGAAATATGGAAGCAATCAATTTCTTTCTCTTATTTCCATCTTTATCTTTAAATCTCCACATATGTGGAAGCTGGATTATAGTAGGAAAGCACTCAGAAGGAGAAAGTGGGGAGACAGAAGTTAACAAGACATAATTAAGTTCCAAGCAAGATGACAGCCATAGGAATCAAAAGGAAAATATACCAAAATACATTTTTTAAAGTTTTGTAATCATTGGCTCTTGATGGTAGTGGCAGTGAGGGAAGAGGCACAAGATGGTGGGCTCATTTGGTAGGAAGTTGCAGAGGAGAGAGGGTCTGGTGCAGGTGGGTAGCCTAGAGTAGCCAACCCTAGCCCAGTCTCCTCCATGATGGAAATCTTGACAGGAAAACATGAATTACAACCTCACCTCACTTTTATAACACACACACTCCTAAGAAGAGCTTTTGCTACCCAGACTTCTACCCATAGAACTACATGAGGTTTTTAGAGGAAGAAAGATTAAGGAAAAAAGTATATATATAGACACCCAAATCAAGGAAAGAGGAAGAAGACAAAAGCTCTATAAAAGCAGGAAAGGGAGAAAAAAGAGCCTGGAAGTGGGGTGTGGTGGCAAAGGTCTATGATCTTAGTCCTCTGAGAGGGTGAGATAGGAGAATCCATCATTTGACCCCAACTCGGGCAACTTGGCAAGATTTTTGTCTAAAAAGGGAGGTGGGTGCATGAGTGGGGGTGAGGAAATAGTTCAGTGAAGACACTAACGATGGAATCTCTATGGATGTTGAGAGGCAGGTGTGAGAGAAGCAGAAATGTGCAATGGTACCAGATCCCTACCACCAAAAGAGAGCATTATCTCAGGAGGATCATGACAGTAGACTGTATAAAAGGCAGAAATAGTAAGAGGTGGAGCTGGGCTGAAGTACTGCTGGATTTGACTCAGGATTCCAGGGTCATCAGCAACTCTGGGAGATGATTTCAGTTGTGTGGCAGAAATAAATGCCAAACTGTGAAGCACTCTGGAGTCAGATGAAGGAGGAAGCAGAGACAGAATACAGGGATTATTTTGGTACCAGGTCGAGCGTGTGTGAGCAAAGGAAGTACGGGGTTGCTTGTGTGTTTAGTGTAACAGAGGCCTGGACGTCACTCACCTGTGCAAAGGTGAGAAAAGCAAAGGTCGAGGCAGAGCACTTGCTTCATGAAGCGAGCCCTCATTCTGTCTTTGTAAATGTGCTGCTTTAAAATTCCATAAACAGACCGAAAATGCATCACCGAATCTGCACCGGGGTTGGAGCTTACTAGCCTCCGGGCCCACACCGGAAGAGCGCCCAGGGACTGAGTTTAGCAGCGGGCGGCTCAGGAAACGGTGAAAGGGCCACTGAATCTGTGTCACAGAATCTGCGCCAGGGTTAGAGCTTACTGGCCTCCAGGCCAACACCAGAAGACTGTGTTTAGCAGTGGGTGGCTTGGGAAACAGTGACTGTGCCACCGAATTTACCACACTGAATCTGCTCCAGGGTTGGAGCTTACTGGCCTCCAGGCCCATGCCAGAAGAGTGCCCAGGGACTGAGGTTAGAAAGTCAGAGTCTGACTTTCTCCACAGCAACTGCAGAAGCACATCCAATCACCTTGTACTGGTGAGTAGGTGGGCCTGTTGAAATATCAGCCGCTACCATTGCAGCTTCACAGGGCCTACAGCCTACTGGCCTCCAGGCCGACTGCACAAGTGAGCCCAGAGACTCTGTACTGGTGTGCAGGCGGGCCCATTGGAACTGCAGGCAGCGCCATTGTAGCAGTACAGGAGCCAGAGCCTTCCTGCCCCTAAAGCAGACAGGAGAAGGTGTTCTGACTGTATTGATTGACTGCCTCATATGGTGTGCCAGAACTAGGGGTTTTTCTTTAGGTACCAATACAGACTGCAAAGCACAACCCAGGAAACACTGCTATTTTAAGGTTCCTAACTATTAGGAGGAAAGTGACTTGCAACAAATAGTGCCAGAAAACAGGGCAGGTCAGAGATGAGGAAATACTCAAAGTCTCAGATACAAAGATCCTCACCTCAAGGTAACACAGGAGGAAGGGAAATAGAGAAGTTTGAAGGCCAGTCTCCAAGGTCCTCAGAAATAGTAACCAAAGCAGATCTAGTAAAATGGAAATCAGAACTGATCTCTGAGATGAAAGCAGAGATATTGGACACTGTCAACATGACGATTGATAAAGCTAAAGAGGAAATCATGGAGTTGATAGAATTCAAGATAGCAAAAGCAATGGAACCTTTTAAACACCTGCAAGCAGAAGCCCAGGAAATTAAGAAAGAAAATGAAAGTTTGCACAATAGAATGAATTTGGCAGAAGACCGAATTTCAGATCTAGAAGACAGGATCTCAACCAATGAACTGGAAAGGAATAATCTATGGAAAAAAGCAAGCGATAATGAAAAGGCAATCCAACAGCTCCTAGATGATTCAAAGAAGAATAACATAAGATTGACTGGAGTCACTGAGGAAGCAGGAGACAATGCTAAAGACATCAAAAAGCTATTCACACAGATAATAGCAAAAAACTTCACAGAAAAAGGTAAATAATTGGAAATACAAATATATGAAGCATACAGAACGCCATATGCCCATGACATGAAAAAATCGACACCTAGGCATATAATCATAAAAGTCCCAGATATCCAAAAAAAAAGAATGAAATACTGAAAGCAGCCAGAGAAAAGAAAACAGTTACATTCCAAGGGAAGCCCATCAGGATCACAGCGGACTTCTCAACTCAAACACTCAATGCAAGAACAGCCTAGAGTGAAGTCTTCCAAGCCCTAAAGGAAAACAACTTCCAACCCAGAATAATGTATCCTGCAAAACTATCCTTCAAAATTGATGGGGAAATAAAATACTTTCATGACAAAGAACACCTGAAAAATTTCACAAATATAAAACCTGTGCTCCAAAATATTTTAAAGAATATCTTGGAGAAAAATAAGGAAAGTTACAAATCCATGAGACCTAACCAAGTCAACCCATGAGACCAAATAAGAAACTGATGGGGAAAGGGCAAAAGTAGAATAACACAGCCAAGAACAGGAAAACATGGCAGCACTAAATTTACCTATATCAGTCATAACGATTAATGTCAATGGACTCAACGCACCAATTAAGAGATACAGACTGGGGGCCGGGGAGTTAGCTCAGTGGTTCCGGCGCCTGTCTTCCAAGCGCAAAGACCCGGGTTCGATCCCCAGTTACCACATACCATACTGGGCGTGGAGACTCACGCCCAGCAGCAACCAGTACCACACACCACAGTGCCGGGCGTGGTGGCTCACACCTGTTATCCCAGCACTCGGGAGGCAGAGGCAGGAAGATTGCTGTGATGTGAGTTCGAGGCTGAGCTCAGGGCCAGCCTGAACCACAAAGCGAGACCCTGTCTCAAAAAATCTAAAAAAATAAAAAAATAAAAAAAAATAAAAGAGATACAGACTGGCAGAGTGGATCAAAAAGCAAGATCCTACAATCTGCTGCATACAAGAAACACACCTAATTCAGAAAGAAACCCATGGAGTAAAAGTAAAGGAATGGAAAACACTACTCCATGCGACAGGAAACAGCAAGAAAGCATGAGTGGCAATTTTATTTGCAGACAAAATAGACTTCAAGCCAAAACTGATAAAGAGAGATAAAGATGAACACTATCTTTTAGTTCAGGGAAAAATCCAAGAGACAGAAATCACAATCTTAAATATCTATGCTCCAAATTCTAATGCACCCAACTATATAAAACAAATATTAACGGACTTGAAAAACCAGATAAACTCCAATACAATAATAGTAGGGGACCTCAATACCCCACTGTCACAAAGAGACAGAACGACTGGACAAAAAGTCACTAAGGAAATCCTTGAGCTCAACCAGACTCTTCAGCAAATGGACTTAATGGATGCCTACAGAATATTTCACCCCACAAAGTCAGAATTTACATTCTTCTCAGCTGCTCATGGATCATTCTCCAAAATAGACCATGTGTTCATTCATAGAACAGCTTTAAGCAAATATAAAGGGATTGAAGTTATCCCTTGTATACTGTCAGACCATAGTGCCCTGAAATGGGAGATGAATAGCAAAGGAAAGCCCAGGATCTTCACAAACACATGGAAGCTGAACAACACTCTGCTGACCAACCAATGGGTCACAGAAGAAATTAGAGAAGAAGTTGAGCAGTTCTTACAACTAAACGATAACCCCAGTACAACATATAGAAATTTATGGGACACAATGAAAGCAGTTCTATTAGAAAAATTCATAGCACTGAAAGGCTACATCCAGAAAACAGAGCAAGCTCAAATAAACAATTTAATGCTGAACCTCATGCGACTAGAAAGAGAGGAGCAAAACAAACCCAAAGCCCGCAATAGGCAAGAAATTATAAGGATCAGGGCAGAAATTAATGCAATAGAAACCAAGAAAATGGTTCAACAAATCAATGAATAGAAAAGTTGGTTCTTTGAGAGAATAAACAAAATTGACAGACCCTTAGCCAACCTCATTAAACAAAGGAAGGAAAAGGCACATATCTATGCTATTGGGAATGAGAAAGGAGAAATTATTACTGACCCAGAAGAAGTCCAGAGGACAACAAACACCTACTTTGAAAATTTATACTTCAATAAAATGGAAAATGTAGAAGAAATGTATAGATTTCTAGACACATATGAACTCCCAAAGCTGAATAAAGAAGATATAGAAATGTTAAATGCCCCAATAACAATCTGTGAAATTGAAAATGTAATTAAAAACTTGCCAACAAAGAAAATCCCTGGACCTGACGGTTTTACTGCTGAATTCTATAAAACTTTTAAAGAAGAGTTAGTGCCTCTACTTCTGAAACTCTTTAATGAAATTAAAAGGGAAGCAGTACTCCCAAACTCATTCCTGGAAGCAACCATTACCCTGATTCCAAAAGCAGAGAAAGACCCAACCAAAAAGAGAACTACAGGCCAATATCTCTAATGAATATCAATGCAAAAATCCTCAATAAGATC
>PVIR01041490.1:0-12681 GCA_004026965.1 Petromus typicus
TTGGGGGGTCCCTAAATCTTCTGTCTCATCTCTTTCTACTTTACAGCCTTGGTCTCCTAATTGTCTCTGACTTATTCCCTCTTACCTCTGTATCCAGTTTATATGATTTATTTATTTTTTGCTTGTTCACTTATCTATGAGACAAGGTCTTAGACATGGTATTCAAACTGGCTTCCAACTCCTGGGCTCAGACTGTACTCCTCCCTCACCCTCTGGTGTGCTGGGATTACCGCTGTGCTACAGGTGACAGCAGAAATAATTATAATATAGAGACACAGCATGAAATCATCCTGAAAATGAAAAAATATATGTATTCTATCCTTCAATATTATCAAGAGAAAGCTTATTCTCTCATTATTTTTTTCTTAATTAGTTAACTGGTAGTGGGGATTCAACCCAGAGCCTTCACACTGAGCTGTATTTCCATCTGTTTTTTTTTTTTTTTTTTTGAGACAGGGTCTCACTTTGTGGTTCAGGCTGGCCCTCAGCTCAGCCTCCAGCTCACATCACAGCAATACTCCTGCCTCTGCCTCCCGAGTGCTGGGATTATAGGTGTGAGCCACCACGCCCGGCACTGTGGTATGTGGTACTGGTTGCTGCTGGGCGTGAGTCTCCACACCCAGTATGGTATGTGGTTAACTGGGGATCGAACCCAGGGCCTTGCGCTGGCAAGCTAGGTGTCAGAACCACTGAGATAAACCCCTGGCCCTATTTCCATCTGTTTTATAAAAAAAAGAAAAAAATTTTTTTTTGGAGACAAGGTCTCGCTTTGTAGTTGAGGCTGGCCCTGAGTTCACTGTGTAGCCCAGGCCAGCCTAGAGCTCACAGCAGTCCTCCTATCTCTGCCTCCTGGTGCTGGGTTTATAGGCCTGAGCCACCACACCCAACATAGTGATATGTGGTACTGGGGACTGAACTCAGGATCTTTCTTTTGCCAGGCAGATGCCGAAACCACTGAGCTAAATCCCTGGCCAGATTTGGCAACTTATTGAGAATTTGTCTCAAAAGATAAAAAGGACTAAGAGGGTAGCTGAGTAAGGAGAAAGAGACTGAAAAAGATCAAGTTATATATGTATATCAATTTACCAAAATGAACATAACTAATTATGTATTACAAACACACACTAATATAAAAATGATTGTTTAAAGGGGCCGAGGATTTGGCTCAGTGGTTCCGGCACCTGTCTTGCAATCGCAAAGACCTGGGTTCAATCCCTGGTAACCACATACCATACTGGGCTTGGAGACTCATGCCCAGCAGCAATCAGTACCCCATACCACAGTGCCAGGCATGGTGGCTCACGCCTGTCATCCCAGCAGTTGGGAGGCAGAGGCAGGAGGATTGCTGTGATGTGAGTTTGCGGCTGAGCTCAGGGCTCAGACCCTGTCTCAAAAAACCTTAAAAAAAAAAAAAAAGATTGTTTAAAAATATAAAATTGCAGGTCTAGGGATCAAAAAGCTAAAATAAAATTTAAATAAATAGTAATACATTCCCAGCACCCCCTTTAATATATATATGTGTATGTGTGTATATATATATATATATATATATAATATATATATATGCATACATACACATATATATAATTTATATGTACTTTAAAACTGGTGGGTCTGGGTGTGGTGGTTACATGTGTCATCTCAGGTTATTCCTGCCTCAGGAGGCTGAGGCAGGAGGATGACTACAAAGTTGAGTCAAGCCTGGGCTATTTAGTGAGTTCAAGGCCAGCCTGGGATACATAGTGAGAACTTGTCTCAAAAAACAAAACACTGTTACAAAAACATTTTTTTGTTCAGAAACATTTAATAGTACTTGTTTAGATTCAAAAAAGTTCCTGCCAGGTGGCCCTGGTGGCTCAGGCACTGGGGAGGAGGAGGCAGGAGGGTTGCTGTGAGTTCAAGGCTGAGTTCAGGGCCAGCCTGGACTACAAAGTTGAGACCCTGTCTCAAAAAAAAAAAAGTTTCTCCCACTCAGCTCCATACTGAGAACTAACCAATTTGAATTTCCAGCCTTACCCTGGCTCTGTGATGGACACTGCCTAGAGAGAACCAAGTAACAATACGGGGTGTGGAGACCCACGCCCAGCAGCAACCAGTACCACATACCACAGTGCCGGGCGTGGTGGCTCACACCTGTAATCCCAGCACTTGGGAAGCAGAGGCAGGAGGATTGTGATGTGAGTTTGAGGCTGAGCTCGGGGCCAGCCTGAACCACAAAGTGAGACCCTGTCTCCAAAAACCTAAAAAAAAAAAAAGAATTGACAACCACTCCTTTCCACTGCTATTTATTAGGCACCCTTCTTTTAGTGGGGACTGAGCCTAGAAGGACTCTACCCATGAGCTACATCTGCAGCTCCTTTGTTGATTTATGGTTTGTTTGGGGTGTTTTTTGAGACAGGGTCTCACTTTGTAGTTCAAGCTGGCCCTGAGCTCACTTATGCAGTCCAGGCGAGCCTGGAACTCACAGCAATCCATCTGCCTCTGCCTCTGCCTCCCAAGTGCTGGGATTATAGGTGTGAGCCACCACACCCAGTATTGTGGTATGTGGTACTGATTGCTGCTGGGTGTGAGTCCCTATACCCTGTCGTAACCAGGATTGAACTCAGAATCTTGTGCTTGCAAGGCAGGCATTGGAACCACTGAGCTAAGTCCCTGGCCTGATTTATGTATTTTTGAGACAGCATCTTGCTCTGGAGTTCCGGCTAGCTCCAGCTGGCCGTGATCATCCCACCTCATCCTCCAGAGTGCTGGGATTATAGGCCTGGGCCAGTTCTTCAGACTTGCTTACTAGAGACAAGGTCTCACTATAGGCTCAAAGGTGACCTAGTTGTTGTGAAACTGGGGCCCAGGGGAAACCTGTCCCTTAGGATGGAAGGGGAGCCTGATCACCTCCCAGGGGTGCAGGTGGCCTGAGTCAAAGGAAACCTCCAACTCCAAGTAGAACTCAGGGATGGCCCATGGGAAGTTACCCTCCAACAACTCTCAAGGAAGGCGCAAAGAGTGTGAGTGGGTAATCAGACTCAAGAGAAATCTGATAAAACCTATAATCAAGTTGAAAAAACTGGAAAATAAGAAATATGAGTATATGTAAATAGAATGAAACAGCTGAAAAAGTGCTGAAGATTGTGGAGCAAAACAACAAAAACACCGCTCCCAGCTTCAGGGGCCCCATGGCCTGCACCAGGTCACTCAGCATCACCAACTAGCCTGATGCTTCCTGAAAGTGTTTGGAGGCCAAAAGAACCCGAGCCTGGGGTGTGGGGTCAGAGTTGGGAAACTATGAACAAGTTCTGAGGATTAAGGATGTTTTACATGAGAAAACAAATTACTTTTTTTAAAAAAAATTTTAGTGTTTTGAGACAGGGTTTCACTTTGTAGTTCAGGCTGGCCCTGAGCTCACTATGTAGCCCAAGTTAGCCTCGAATTCACAGCAATCCTCCTGCCTTTGCCTCTCTGATGCTGTGCTTACAGGTATGAACTACTACGACTGGCATTGTGTGTGGTTACCGGGAATAAAACTTGGGACCTTTCAACTCACCAGACAGACACCACCACCGAGCTAAATCCTTGGCCAACTACTCTCTATTTGTTATAAAGAACATTAATTCAAGGTTACCTAGTTTGTAGCCAATCAAATTTAAAATGTAATAATCTGAAAACAAAGAACAAAATGGAGAAAAACACACTTTAAAATCTAAGCAGCTGGCCAGGGATTTAGCTCAGTGGTGCTATGCCCGCCTGGCAAGTACAAGGTCCTGTGTTTGATTCCTGGTACCTTAAATAAAAAAAAAAAAATCTAAGCAGCTACAGCCAACTTTGTTATATAAGGTTTACAGTAAGTGAGACAGAGGAAAATACTAAAAGGCTACACAGTCTCCTGCTGCACCCATGGGAGCGGAAGCACTTGGAACTCAGCCTCAAGTGAGCCCCTTGGATTGGCAAACCAGGCATAGGGGAATCAGAAGCTTTGACAAGGCCAAGCTGAAGGAGACAGAGACCCAGGAACACAGCCTGCTGACCAAAGAGACCATGAGCAGGAAAAGCAGGGCGAGATCTCCTAGGAGCCTACAGGGTTCCTCACCCCCGTCACCATGAGGCCCCCAGTCGTGAGGAGGAGGAAGAAGCACTGCAGGGTGGACACGTGCCACAAGCTGCACTGTGGACCCGGCAGTTCACATGGTCACCTGTCGGTGTAAGTCCAACGTATGTCCAGGGTCGCAGAAGGAAACGAGGAACTCAGGGATGAGATCCAGCAGGGAGAACAGCCTCAGAGGACTGAACCACCCAGCTGTCTTCCAACAGCTCTTTTTATTATGGAGCCAATACAAAGTAGCAATGCATAGGGGTAAAAACAGAAGAGGTGGCCTGGGGCATTTCCTGGGACAGGCCTTGCAGTTCTTCCTGATTCCTATCCCAGTGTTTGTTTACCAATCTCCTTTGCAAGATTCAGTAATACAAAACTTAACAAGATGCCCAGGAACATCCTGTGAACTGGTGATAAGGAAACTCAGGAGTTCTGCATAACTGGTAAGCAGTTTTCCCCTACATATTCCCCTTTTGTTTTTATACTAGAATGTTATGCGTAAGAACAGCAAAGTTAACCTGTTATTATAAGATTTAAGGGATGCAGCAAGACATAGAACAGACAGTTTCTCTCTAATTGACCTCCCAAAGTCATAACATCCTGTCTCGATTCAGTTAGGTTGTTAACAGTTTCAGTGCTTAATTCAGTTTAATGTGTCCATAGTTGTTCACAATGTTGGTACCATTGTCATATAAAGTCAGCATTCTGGATGGATTGATGCATAGCAAGTCCAGTAGTAGCAGCAGTGATGGTGACAGCAGCAATAACTCCAACCAGTCTCTTAGTTCTTTTTAACAGCTCAATTAGTCAGTATGGTAAACACCTGCACAGAACTTGTTGATGGAGGTTAGAAGTTGGCTTACTGCTCTCCCCTTCTTTAAACAATTTATATGTAAGATGACTGTGCCTGTCTTAGGCGAGAGGTGCCAAGGTGACTCCTTACCCATCATCAAGCCATGAGTATTCATGCACCCATGCTCTGTCTTAGGTTGGTGATCTCCTGCATCTCTCTTACCCGTCATTGACTACCAGCCTCTGCAGAAGAGTCACACCATAGGTGCTGAAGGGGGAGCTCACAACTGTAACTCATGAACCTTGCAGGCTACCTTCATTAAAGAGCTCAGTGCTGATTTTATGAGCACAGGAAAGTTTTGGTGACACTTTTAGAAAGACCATCTACACGATGTGTATTTTGGACTTGTTTGAGACAGGGCCACTGTGGCTGTAGTTGCAGTGGCTATAAGGAAAAGGAGCGCTAGGACCCTTGTACCAATTCGTGATAATGAGGCCCACTGTCCTCTGCTGAACCATAACTGAGGGGATGGGTGTTAACGACAGTTTGTACAGTTCACATTAAAATCTTGTCCCGGATTCTGGGTATCCCAAATGTCTCTCATCAGTAACATGTGTGGCAGGTTAACACATGCCAAAATAGGTCTTTTACATTTTCCCAAGTTCTATTTTTCCAAAAGATCAGGTCTCCCAACCGCTGAGTCCATTTCTTCAGTAGGTATACTGGTAACCACAGCTGGTTCCTTGCTCTATGAATATATAAACTTTCAAAAGTTAAGTCGAGAGTCATACTTGCGTTTATTCAGATATATATGTTGCATGATGTACAAGAGTAGAATTTTCAATATTCTAATGAATAGAGCCTTTAGCAATAAGTAGGGCAAAAGGTACACATATCTGAAAGCTATGTTTTTTATTTTTACCATTAAACATTTTGATTTTTAGCCATTAAACATGTGGCGATGCCACTTGAGCTAATTTTCCTCGAATAGAACCGAAAAGGTTCCAGTCAATGACGTTTCCATAGGAAATATTAAGAATAATTCAAGGATTAATGCTCAAGCATTGTCACAAATAAGTCAATCTGTCTCATGTGAGGCATGTTACATCTAACATGGTAAAAGATTTAGAATATTTAAGATCTGTCTGATTGTAATACTTTCCCTCAAACCCATGAGTATAAAGCAGAAACAGTTTAAAAGAATGAAATAGAAAATAGCACTAGAAGAAATCGTAAAAAACTATACTTCTGATTTTACCTGCAAACAACGCTGATCTTTACCAAAGCAAAATAAGAACGTCATCACTTTTACTGTATAATTTGTAATCTGTCTTCCTCTTCCTCTAGTTTAAGAGTCTCTCTCATGTTTTAGGTTCCAGGGAGCCAACTAGTCTCATTTACTGTTACAGTTACATTTGAGTCTCCCTTCTATCACTCCTCTATTAATAGGATTAGAAATATTATACGTTCAATAAGTATAGGTTTGTCCACTTTCCTGGCAGGTAACCACTGCCATCATTGCCAAAATCAGAGTTATATTACCAGTTTTCCTGTCAGTTTGAACATTGACTCAGCTTCTCTGGTGAGCTTTTTCAGCTGTCCCCATGTTGGAAGATAGACTGTTTTCTTCAGTGGTGTTTGCAGTTTCTTTGGCCCTGACACATGTAGGTCAGTGTCTAGCCAAGTTCACTTACTCTTGTTTGGCCTTGAGATTTTTCGCTGAGACCCATAATTTTTCATTGCCTGTTGAAATATATGCATATCCTCTCCCCCACCAGAGAACAGTTCCTGGTTTCCACTCATTTGTCAGGACATCTTTATAATACATAGGCTGCTGTAACTCTTGAACCTTTTGTACACTCCAATGCCTATCACCAGCTGACAAGCCATGAGTATCAAGATTTAAAAAATTTAAAGTTAAAAGTGCATTATGAAGTCTTTGTCTAGGACTCCTCATATCCCTCTTTTGTTTTAATAACATTTCTTGCAAAGTACGGTTAGCTCATTCAACAATAAAAAATTTAAAGTTAAAAGTGCATTATGAAGTCTTTGTCTAGGACTCCTCATATCCCCCTTTTGTTTTAATAACATTTCTCGCAAAGTACGGTTAGCTCATTCAACAATTGCTTGTCCAGTAGGATTATGAGGAATGCCAGTGACATGTTCAATATTCTGTTGCTTCAAAAATGATTGAAGTTTAACGGAGGCATAAGAAGGAGCGTTGTCAGTTTTTAACCAACATGGTTTCCCCATAACAGCCATAGTTTCTATAAGATGGGAAATAACAGCATCTGCACGCTCAGAACTTAAAGCTTATGCCCATTGAAAGCCTGAGTATGTGTCTATGGTATGATGCACATACTTCAATTTTCCAAATTCCTGAATATGAACAACATCCATTTGCCACAAATCATTACTTTTTAGTCCATGAGGATTAACACCATCATCAAAAGTTTGAGCAGAATAAAAAGAACAGGAAGGACATGTTCTAACAATATGTTTAGCCTGTTACCATGTAAGAGCAAAACGATATTTAAGGCTCTTTCTATTAACATGATGTGTCTGGTGAAACTGTAGCGGCAGCAACATTGCCAATGAGGAGTCTGTCAATAGCATCATTGCCAGCCACTAATGGTCCAGGCAGCTGAGAATGTGCACGAATGTGAGTAAAATACAAAGAAAATGATCTTTGATGAACCAATCATTGTAACTGAAGAAATAGTGTATTTAATTCAGAACCATCATCAGGAATAAAAGCAGTTTCAATAGACTGTACAACCCCTCAGCATACTGAGAATTTGTAGTGATGTTTAGAGGAATAGAGAAATCCACTACAACCATGAGAATAGCATATAACTCAGCCTTTTGAACCAATGATAAGGACTTTGAACCCCTTTATGTAACTCATCATAAAGATATCCAGCCATTCCTAGCTTTTTAGCATCTGTAAAGAAAGTTCTTGCTCCTGAGAGTGGCCTATGTTTGACAATTGTTGGGAGAATCCACGAGGTTCGCTTTAAAACCTGGAATATTTTCCCTTTAGGATAGGAATTGTGCACTTGTCCTACAAAATCAGAAAGAGCCATTTGCCAATTTTCATTAAGGGCATCTAGCTGAGAAATTTCTTTAGTTGGATAAGGAACAATAGAACTAGGATCATATCCAGACAGCTGTCAAACCTGCAACCGACCTTTGATAATCATTTCACAGATTTTTTCTCCATAAGTTTTTAATCTTTTGTTTGCCTTATTTGGTAAAAATTGCCACTCTAAAATATTTTCTTCTTTTTGCATATACACCTGTAGGTGAGTGAGGAGATGGGAAGATAACAAAGTTAATTGAACAGGTTAGTTCTAATCATCCCAGACAGGCATTGGCAATTCGTTCTTCTACTAGATGGAGTTCAGCCTCTGCTCCTGGAGTAAGTTGTCAGGGATTATCTAACTGAGGATTACCTTGTAAAATTTGAAATAAATTAGTAAGATCTGAATTGGTTAGGCCTAGCATAGGCCGCAACCAATTTATATCACCTAGAAGCTTCTGAAAATCATTAAGAGTTTTTAAGGTATCTTTTCGAATCTGAATTTTTTGTGGATAGATTGCTGAAGCTGTAACTTTATATCCTAAGTAGTCAACTACATTGCCCTGTTGGATTTTTTCAGGAGCTATTTTCAGGCCCCAGGATTCCAAAGTATGTTTCATATCTGCCCAAATGGCTACTAATTGCTCTTGGCTTTTTACTGCCACAAGAATATCATCCATATAGTGATAAATAATAGCTGTAGGAAAACGGATTCTTATCTGTTGTAATGGCTGGGCAACAAAATACTGACACAGAGTAGGACTATTCATCATGCCTTGAGGCAGTACTTCCCATTGATAATGCTTGACAGGTTTAGCATTATTGAAAGTAGGTACAGTAAAAGCAAACCTTCCCCGATCTAGAGGTTGTAATGGAATGGTAAAGAAACAGTCTTTAAGATCTATGACTAGCAAAAACCATTCTTTTGGAAGCATAGAAGGTAAAGGAATTCCAGGCTGTATCGGTCCCATAGGCTGAATGACCTTGTTAATAGCTCTTAAATCAGTTAACATTCTCCATTTCCCAGACCTTCTCTTTATCACAAAAATAAGAGAATTCCAAGCACTAGTAGATTCTTCTGTATGACCTGCCCTCAACTGCTCTTCCACTAAGGTCTCCAAAGCCTGTAGTTTTTCCTTAGTTAAGGGCCACTGCTCAATCCAAATTGGAGAATCAGTAATCCATTTTAAAGGAAGAGCAGTTGGCACAGCAGTGGCCCCTATGATAAATTTGGATAACTAAGACCCTGATGTCCCTTCTGTGTAGATTCTGATATAGGGAAACAAATGCCATTTTCATCTTTACCTAATCCTTTCCCTGGAACATGTCCCATTTTGTACATTATTTCTTTAACACTGTCTGACAAAATAAGAATGTACATTTGTGCTCCCCACTGTTGTAACAAGTCCCTTCCCCATAGATTCATGGCAATGGGGCAACATAAGGCTGTGAAGTGGCCTGCTGTCCATCAGGCCCCTGGCACTTTAAAATATTAACACTTTGAGAAATATCATTGAGTACCAAGTCCAGTAAATTGAGTATGAATCCTTTTAAGGGGCCAAGATTCTGGCCAAGAAGTAGAGGAAATAATAGAAACATCTGCTCCTGTGTCCACCAGACCTTCAGTAGGTATATTATCTAAAATAACAGTCATCTTAGGGTGATCTTCCTTAATTAAGGTTTGCCAAAAACCTTGCTTGTCAGTCCTGCCAAACCTTCCTTTTCTGACCTCAGGAGGAATCATCCCCTTAACATATAGAAAGAGCAATTGAACTAGGAACATACATAAGAGAAAAACACAATTTTTCAGGGGCTTCCATAGAGTAACACCCACTACTGCTTCCTCAGCCATCTCCAGTGGAGGCGCTGAGGGTTCCCTATTTTCCACAGGGAATGAATTTACTTTTTGTCTCTGCAATTCTGCCACTTCCCCAGCCCTCTTTAATGGAGCTGAGGGTTCCCTATTTTCCGTAGGGAATGAATTTGTTTTTTGTCTCTGCAGTAGCTCAACCTTACGCTGCAGCTTCCTCCTCTGAGTGACCAAACTCTCAACTTCATCCTCCTCTTCACTCTCAAAACTACCTCACTTAAGTTTTCCCTCCGTGGAGGAGGTGGCAGTTCTTCCTCCAATTCCTCCTCTTCACCACTGCCTCGTAGCTGCAGTAGCGCTTACTGTTTTACCAGAGATGGGAAGTTTCCCATGATCTGCTATAATGCCGAAGTCTTCCACTTACCAAGGAACGCACCCTTCGGTCCCCAAGTGTCCGGTCCTCTGAATCCTTCGAGCCCCTTGTCTGGGCGCCATTTGTCGGTGTAAGTCGGATATATTGTCCAAGTCCGATACATCCGGGTCGCAGAAGGAAAGGAGGCACTTAGGGATGAGATCCAGCAGGGAGAACAGCCTCAGAGGACTGAACCACCCAGCTGTCTTCCAACAGCTCTTTTTATTATGGAGCCAATACAAAGTAGCAATGCATAGGGGTAAAAACAGAAAAGGTGGCCTGGGGCATTTCCTGGGACAGGCCTGGCAGTTCTTCCTGATTCCTATCCCAGTGTTTGTTTACCAATCTCCTTTGCAAGATTCAGTAATACAAAACTTAACAAGATGCCCAGGAACATCCTGTGAACTGGTGATAAGGAAACTCAGGAGTTCTGCATAACTGGTAAACAGCTACCTTTTCCCCTACAGTCACCGCTGGCTCATGAGTCTCAGCAGGCCTCCCTAACTGGACTGCCAAATTCTCCAGTTTGCCCTGGGTAGACTATTTGTATGATGAATGAAAACAAAGCACAGGGCCAGGGATTTAGCTCAGAGGTTCTGGCACCTGCCTTGCAAGTACAAGGTCCCAAGTTCAATCCCTGGTAACCACATACAACAATGTTGGGCATGGTAACTCACACTTGTAATCCCAGCACTCGGGAGGCAGAGGCAGGACTGCTATGAGTTTGAGGCTAGCGTGGGCTACGTAAGTGAGCTCAGGGCCAGCCTGAACTACAGATGAGACCCTGTCTCAATAAAAAATAAAAATTAAAAATTAAAAAAAGAAGAAAAGAAAGCACGTCTCATGGGGGTAAGGGTAAGTTATAAGTAAAAGAAATGGTTTTTACATGAGCAGCTTTTATATGATAAAAGTTTTGTTCTGTTAGAAAGATAAAAAGCAGGATAATGACAAGACTAAAAAGCTTAAAGGAGAATTAAGTTTTGTCAGAGACTGGTACAAACAATGTCAATTGTGATCATAATGTGTATATGAAATGTACCAATACAATTAATTTTTAAAAAGACTGAAAAGCTTATGTATATTGAGAAAGCCTTGGAAGTGACTTATCAAAGGAATAGGTGTGTTTGCCTGTTGGTTTGGTGAAAGCCCATGATGGTCCTTCTAAACGCTCCTTGTTGCTGAAAAGACTCAAAAATATATGTAGTTGCTCACTAACTTGACAGAGCTCAGGCTGCTCCTGAAGCACCTGAGAGAGACTTGTGTTGCAATAGAGCAGATATGGGAAGAAAAGCATCAAAACACATCCGATCTGGGGCCAGGGAGTTAGCTCAGTGGTTCCGGCGCCTGTCTTGCAAGCGCAAGGGCCTGGGTTCGATTCCCCGGTAACCACATAACAACAACAACAACAAAAAATCCGATCCGCACACGATACAGAACGCTAAAAGAGGCCATATGGGGGACTCTAAAGTAAAGCTAAAGCTCCAGAGGTTTACAAGGCTCTTTGCTGTTTCTGTTTCTTTCAGTATGAGGATCGAATTCTGGACCTTGCATCACTGAGCTACATCTTCAGCCCATTTTATTTCATACAGAAATTTATTTATTTATTTATTTATTTGTTTGTTTGTTTTTAATTTTTTTTAAGGTTTTTTGAGACAGGATCTCGCTTTGTGGTTCAGGCTGGCCCTGAGCTCAGCCTCAAACTCACGTCACAATCCTCCTGCCTCTGCCTCCCAAGTGCTGGGATGACAGGTGTGAGCCACCACGCCTGACTCTGTGGTATGTGGTACTGGTTGCTGCTGGGGTGAGTCTCCACGCCCAGTATTGTTATGTGGTTACCGGGGATTGAACCCGGGTCCTTGTGCATGCAAGACAGGTGCCGGAACCACTGAGCTATATCCCCGGCCCCCAGAAATTTATTTTGATATGGAGTGACTGGCTGAGGAGAGGAATAGCACTTGGAAATGTACATAAAAATAATAACTGGAAGGCTGGGGATTTAGCTCAGTGGTTCTGTCATCTGCTTGGCAAGTGCAAGGTCCTGAATTTGATCCCCGGTACCACACATCACATTGCCAGGCATGATGACTCACACCTGTAAGCACAGCACTTGGGAGGCAGAGGCAGGAGGATTGCTGGGAGTTCAAGGCTTGCCTGGGCTACACAGTGAGCTCAGGGCCAGCCTAAACTACAAAGTGAAACCCTTAAAAAAACAAAAAAACAAAAACCCCCAATAAAGCCTGGAAACAGCCAGGCCAGTGAACAGCCAGGACGCTCACTCCCTTTAATCTTTTTTTTTTGTTGTTTTGAGACAGGGTCTCGCTTTTGTGGTTCAGGCTGGCCCTGAGCTCAGCCTCCAACTCACATCACAGCAATCCTCCTGCCTCTGCCTCCCGAGTGCTGGGATTACAGGCGTGAGCCACCACGCCCGGCACTGTGGTATGTGGTACTGGTTGCTGCTGGGTGTGGGTCTCCACACCCAGTATTGTTATGTGGTTACCAG
>PVIR01041491.1:0-12724 GCA_004026965.1 Petromus typicus
TTTCTCCGATAGTATTCTATCCTCTTGATAGCATTCTAATTTTGGTCTCTGTCTTCACAAGGGCAGACCTAAGTGTCCAGCTAAAAGTTCACTCCTCTTTAAAGAGTGTCGATCACTGGTTTAGAGATGACCCTAATCCAGTATGACCTATTCTTAATCTGATCATATCTGCATTTCCAATTTAGATGGTTTTCACAGGCATGAGAGACACATTTCATCTTGTGAACCATTGCACTTAGTTTCCTTGATTGCCTTTGATTTTTTAGACTATTTCTTTTAGAAATAAGTCAAAGAAACCACAATGTTTTGTTTGTTCTGTTAAATTGTGTTACATCTCAGTTCAAACCTTCCAGCAATCCTTCATTTCCCTTGAAGGAAAGGAAGAGGCCAAATCTTAAAAGAAGACGAAAAGTTTATCATGATCTCCCTATACCTACCAGCTCCATCGGCCACTTCAGCACCTTTGCTCAGAACTTCTTTTCCTGGAACTCATTCCTTTTAGCTACATCAGGCCCCCTTTGGTTTTCTTGTTCATGTCCAGAGGCCTTTGTACTCCATATACTCTGCACACGGAATTCTCTCTTCTAATCCCCACTGACTCATGACTCGTTCCACTTCCTCCTTGTGTTCTTGCATAAAAACACCTTAGCCAAAAGTCATTTTCTAAAAACGCCACAGAAATTAGTGCTCTTTATGACCCTATGTTACTTAGCATCAGTATCTCGCTTTGCTTTCTTCACAGACAGTACAGATCTTTAAAGGTTATACAACAAATTTACTTTCTTAATATCATATTAACTCCAACCCCTCCCACACAAAAATGATCACACATACAGACATTATAAACTACAAGACAAATTTTGTCCAATAGAGATTTAACGGATTATTGGCTTGCAGACATTGGTCAGCTTTACCAAGTTTTTCACTTAAGTAAATTTATATCAGATTCCTGGTGCCCTTACACATGTGGATATTAACAGTTATATTAACTTCTATAAACAGTTCTTCTGTTTATAACATTTACTAATTCCTCCAGTAAATAGTAATTTCTTCCTCTCAACAAAATCCATATTATTTCTAGCAAAACTTATACTATTTCTACCAAGAGGTGGATGTAGGTGACAAGGTGGAATGTATACATGTAAATGAGAGAAAAGAGGACAGAAGACATATGGGCCTCCCAAGACAAAGATGGCATAACCACTTCTATGTACTAAATCCTGATAATCAGAACTGTAAGATAGGTAAAACTGTGACATCAATAAAAACATAAAGTGAACCCAATGCAACAATTTTATTCAGCTCATGGGGTAACATATAATATGAAAAAGAAGATAGCCTCCATCTTCTTGAGACCAACTAATTCTTCAAACCACCAGGAATGAAAAATCAGTGGAATTCTTTGAACAGAAAACATCTGTATTATCATCACCTTCCACAAGCCTAGCTCCCAAAATGTACAAAATGCACCAGACAAAAACAGCTTTAAGTTATGCACACCGCAAAATAACTCCTGGAGAGTATTCTAGTTAACATTCAGCATTTCATGGAAAGGTCACCAGAATTTTTTTTTTTCAAAAATCTTTCACACTTTAAAAACCGAAGCAGATTATGTAGATGGACTCATGTGCTTTATGATAATGATGATTGTTTGATCAGATGAAGATGTACTTTAGTTGGTAGAAGATATTTTTGCAAGGCAAGTTAGGATTTTACATAATGACTTCTGGAAAATCACTCTAAATGTGAAGCAGAGGAGTGACTTCATAAAAACAATGTCTGAGAAGAATCTTTTTAGCAAGCATGTGTAGGATGAGTTTTTAGAGCTGGAGGAGAGGCATCGAGAAGCCAGGAAACAAGAAACACTTCAAAATCTTCTGTAGGAATTCAAGATTGATTTTGGCCTTGGATATGCCAGTGAATCCAAAAAGAAGTTGTCCTTTTTAGGGTAAATTTAACTGATTGACCTGACTTGAGAAAGAGTCAAGGTTTCCTTGAATTGTACCAGAGTGTGGGGAGACTTTATATTTCTAGAATGTATACTTACTAACATTTGACAGTTTATTTTTCTGCATTTATATTACTTTTTGTCTGTATGCTAATAAGGTTTTTCTTTTGAACCCAGAATATTGCATTCACCCTTTATTTGAGTCTTAGGCTTTTGTATACTTTGCTTGTCTAAAATGTTTTCCTCCCCTATCATTTGAGAAAGGAATACAGCTATAAATATTAAAATGTATCTATTCTACCTCTGTAAAAATACTTGTAATATCCTTTCCATGATAGATGCTGTGCAAATATCAATGCTAGTGTAACTCATTAATATAATTTCACTAAAATTCATTTAATGCCTTATTTAAATGCAGTATTGAATGCTAATAAAAAGTAGTCCAATCCTTTCAATCAGCTTATAGAATCTACTTTCTCTTTGTGTGTGCATTTTATATTAGTAGTTCACTTGCATGCATGTGTATATGTGCGTGTTTTACTGATTTTCAGTTGATGTGCAAAATTTTTTTGCTTTTAAATCTTATCTATTCAGAACTAGAAAAGAAAATAAATAACCCAGGTCATTTAAATCTAGAACAGCATGTTTAGATTATTAGTTTATTAATAACTTTTGTAAAGCTACATGCCAGAGAATTGTCCAGTGATAACTGCAACTAAACAAGCGACAGATAGACCTATAGCAGACACCTCTATCCACCAACAAGTCATATCAGCATGAGCTTCCTGCCTCTCCATAATTCAGCTGTATTGCATTGGGAGTAGTGTAATGAACTAAGTTCACTTCCAGTCAGTGTCAACTGACTCCAACTAAATTCTCTCTTGCTGATTTAACCATTTGTCCTCTTCAGCAAGTTATGCTAGCGTCCTCATTCTATAGTCCTACCTGCTTGATATTTGTTATCAGCAGGTGTCCCAAGGCCTCCCAGTTCTCCCCCTTCCCATGCTAATAATGAATAAACACTAGATATCCCAGGACATCTTTGTCTTTGCCAGGCAGAGTGGCATAGATCAACCCAAAACTCAGTTTCTCTCAAGTCTCTATGTTTCTTTTCATTTCCACTTTCTTTGTACAAAATTTAACCTTTATTGGTACATTATGAATACACATCATCATCACATTCAACAGAGAGTTTGTACCAGAATATGACATGACTTGATTCTCATTTTTCCCTGTTCCCCCCTCCCTGCAACCCCCACCTCCATGTCTATATTTGTCTCCTTGTTTCTTTATTATTATCACATTCATTTTCCCCTCGTTATTTACCCCTACACTCTCTTCCCTTTTAAATGCTTTCTATTTCACAATATCAACTATATATACTACAACTCATTTACAACTTCATTTTCTCACACCAGAGAAAACATGTGATATTTACACATCTGAGACCTGCTTATTTAGCTTATGAGGATGTCCCCAAGGTACATCCACTTGAATATAAATGACTCAATTTTATCATTTTTAATGGCAGAGTAATACTCCATTCTTTAAAAGGACCACGTTTTCTTTATCCAGTCTCCAGTTGATGGATATTTGGGTTGTTTCCAAGATTTAGCAATCACAAACTGAGCTGTTATAAACATGGGTGCACATATGTCACTATGAATGAATCTTTTAATTCCTTTGTATATATACCTAGAAGAGTGATGGCTGGGTTAAATGGGACCTCCAATCTTAGCTTTTTGAGGAATCTCCACACTGATCTCCACAGAGGTTGTATGAATCTACATTCCCACCAACAATGGAGAAAGGTTCCCTTTTCTCTGCAGCCTTGCCAACACTTGTTGCTGGCTAATTCTGAAATAGCAGCCATTCTTTGTGGAGTGAAATGAAATCTCAGTGTTGTTCTCATCTTCATAGCTTGAATGACCAATGATGTTGAGCATTTCTTCATTTACTTCTTAAATGCTCTTGCTCCTTCCTTTGAAAAGTATCTGTTCCTTTCAGATGCCCATTTTTGAACTGGGTCTTTAAATTTGGGTGGGCTGATTGTTTTGAGCTCTTTATATATTCTAGATAGTAGCCCTTTGTCTGAGGAACAGCTAATAAAGATTCTTTTCCACATTGTTGGTTGCCTTTTCACTCTGTTGATGGTTTCCTTTGCTGTGTAGAAGCTTTTTAAAAGAATGAGGTGCCATTTTTTTTATTTCTTCTGCCAGTTATTGTGCTATAGAGGTCTTGTTTAAGAAGTGTTTCCTTAAGCCAATGTCTTCAAGAGCTTTTCCTAACCTGTTTTGCAGCAGGTTTAGAGTGTCATTCCCACTTTCTTATCTCTCAGACACTATACTGTTTTGCAGGAACCAAGGACGACTGCAGAGGCCCTGGCAACACCCCCTTTCCTTTTCTCTGTAATGGCTGTGTTCCTTATCTTTGATTTGAGGATGTTTTATCCAATGGATTTGGATTTTATAGGTATTAAATAGTGATATTTAGTGCCTATTTTGTAGCTTGACATATTCTAAGCAAATACACTCCTGCTTAAACTGCACATCCAAAGTTAAACTTTTGAATATTCACACTGTACTGGGGATATTATAAATGATTCACCAATGACAGACCTACATGTAATTTTATGATCTGCACCATGAATTGTTCTGTAGTTTTTGATTCAAGCAACCACTTCTCACTATATTGAGCCAAGAGTTTCAAAAATAAACCTTCTGCTGATGAGGAGATTTAGAGAGAACAGAAAAAGCCCGAGTCAACTATTTATCTTGACAAAATTCTGTGAGCTAAGCTTAGTTCAAGTAAGAGGCTTTCTGAGCAGTTCATTTATTTTAATATGGTACAAGCATTTTGGAGTTACACTGTGGCTTATGTTCACAGAACACTGACCGAAGAGGAGGGGAAAGGCCTGGAGGTACCATTTCATGCATTCTTAGAGATAAAAATTGAGCACCTGCTAGCAGCAAATTCTACATCTCATGCTTGGGAGATATACAGACCTACAATACAGGAAGCAAAGACCTGTGATAAAGGGAATAAAACAAGGGCATAGATCATTACCTTATTAGGAATGATAACATAAGACAGAACAGTATAAATACTACAGGAAGCATGAAACAGCAAACATTGTTTCGAGCTGCCAAGACTGAGAAAGGACACTGGGTTTCTAGGAGAATAAGAAAGACTTTGAGGTATGAGACTCGAACCACGATTCTGGAACCTCCGTATAAAAGATGCCTGGACAGCTTGTTAAAAGCTGGATCCGAGGACCATTCCTGCAGATTCTGATTTATCTTATCTGCATTTCCTACCAGGTGGCAGAGAGTTCCTCCAAGCCATCATACCAAGCTTTAAGAGTATGTGACTAGAGCCTTACATGCTAAATAGCACTGAGAAGGTAATGAAAAAAGGAAAAGGAAAAGTATGAGGATTGAAGGACTAATAAAAAAGAGCATTGGAAAGGTTATAATATGTTATCTGATCTCCATGGAGGGCTTTGCAATCCCTTCTCCCACTCCAATCAGCCTATGACTTACAGTTCAGCAACACATTTCATGTCACTGCCTCAAGATTGACTCTAAAATGCTCCCAAACTGATGGAAGAGTTGAGTATACATTGGGTCAGTAAGTGGTCCTTAGAGTGCAGCTTGAGTTCTAAACACAGGACTTCTGAAGGAAGAGCAGGTCGGCAAACCCATCAGAGGCCGGCCAAGTGTGAACTCAGTCTTGGAAGATGCTGCAGTTCTTATTCCTTTGTCTGGCATCTATGGACAGTAATCACTTATATGTGCCAAAGACTTCCTGAGAATTAATTACCTTTCTCCTGTATTCAGTGATTGGTAGTCACTGGCGCTCTGTATCTTAGCTTGGGCATAAACTCTGACTCACTCATTTACATTTCACTCGTCACTCTTGCATCCCTACTTTACATATTATCTGCCCTCGCACTACATTCTATCACAGAGAGAAATGCAGCACTCCTTATCTGTGTCAGCACATGGCTAAAGCAGCTGAAGCCCAGCTAGGACTCAAGGGAAAACATTGTATGAGGGGTAAATAGCACAGAGGAGCAAATTGAGCCCATAACAAATAAGAATTTTCCGTGTCTGTCATCTCAAAAAGCTGGCAAGACAGGCAAGAATCCCTTTGCCAAGGTATGGTGTAAAGTGGAAAAATGAAAAGCAAGGAATAAATAGTACATCAAAGGCAAATTATGAGAAATCTTGAATGGTAGAAGAAAGTACCAAACAACACACCAAAAAAAAAAAAAAATTCAGTGTGATCCAAACTGTACTGTAGAAAGTATGGACACACCACAATGAGGAAAATATAAAGAGCGTGGTTAAGGAAAGGCAAACAGAGAGTTCTCATCAGACATAGGGGGTGAGGTTGGTTCTTACATAGTCTGCTTCTCAAAACACCCCATCTCTACTTTGGAACTAAAACCACTGACACTCTAATTTGTCTCTTGAAGAGCTTTGGTGTAACATACATGCAGAGGCACAGAGATCTCATACTAAAACACTAATTTAATTGTTGCTGTCCTTGAGATAATTTTTTTTCAATAATGAAAAAAATCTTGAAGTATTATCTATATAATTTTTTTTAAAATTCTCTTCTGATGTGTAAATATCTTATCTTTTCTCTGGTCTGAGAAAGTAAAGTTGTGAATGAGTTGTAGTATGTATAACTGATACTGTGAAATAGAAAATATTTAAAAGGAAAGAGGGTATAGGGGTAAATAATGAGGGGAGAAAAGAATAGGACAGTAATAAAAAAAAGGAAACATAGCTTATGTATATAAGGAGTGGGGGTTGCAGGGTGGGGGAGGAGAGGGGAAAATGAGAATCAAGTCATGTCATATCTGGTACAAACTCTCAATGTTGAATGCAATGTGTATTCATAATGTACCAAAAAAGATTTGAATTTTTTAAAAATTCTCTTCTGCTAAGTATTTCTATCATCCCCATCTTGAGGAAAACATTTTCTATATCTGAGAGTCTTGTTATTATCATCACTACTTACAAAGAGAAATCTTCCCCCCCAAAAAAAAGCCTTGCTGTATTTCAGTGAAAACTAGTTTGAGCCTTTATCTGACTTGTAATAAAGAAAACAAATAAAGAGCTCCAGAGGATCTTATTTTAAATTCTTCTGTATAATTATTTTTCCACCCTCTTGCTTCAAATCACAAATTTTCAGTCTCTCACCAAAAATCACACAAAATGATAATTCTTCCCCAACTCTTTTTTTCTTTACAGTTTTAACCAAGAGTTAACACACAGTGGTTAACTGAAAATATTTATTATGTGTTTTTCTAAATTATTTTATGATATTCCATTTCATCTATAAAGGTTGTTTGTCCAATCAAAAAAATTTCTTTCAGGATAAGAAGTACAATTTACATTACTTTAATGCCAGCCTAGCATCTAATATAGGTTTGAATATATCATTATCAATAAAAGTTCGCTATTAGTTCATAGTGATTATAGTTTAAACCTTTACCACTTAATGAGTAAAATGCATAACAGATGCATGAGAAACAGTTTCGTAATTTCGAGGGCCCTCCTTTTCCTAATAAAATATCAAATAAATAAAACATCACAATTTCCCCAAATCTATGTAAGAATTTGCAAAGACTTCCAAAGAATTCTTTCATCATTTTTTTGGAGAAGCTTACATTTTATGGCAATGGGAAGATACTGTGAATGTTTTCTACCTAGAGATAATATCAGAAGATAACATGCTTGCAAAAGTAAGTATATATGAACCTACTTTAATGCTAAAAGTATATATGTGACTTTTTAAAAATCACAGAATCTTTTCACTAACTAAACGTCTCTTCAAAGACCATTTTTCAAAATTTTTTACTTCTTGGGTGAGTTCAGTTAAACTAAAATTTCTTTCTCCCCTATGCATTTCACAACCTTTGGCAGCTTTACTGTTGAAAAGCCAAGGTGCGTTCATAATTGCACCACTGTAACATACATTCATCATTGACAAAGGCTCCGTACTATAAATGAATTGCTGTAATAGATGTGTCATGAAATAGTACCTTATTATCCTGCTCTTCTGCTTTCTCTACCAAGCAGGTCAAAGTCGATAGTGTTAGTCTCAAGTGATTTTTTTTAACAAATTAAAGGGATGGAGTGAGTTTTAAAGCTTTAGCTTTGTAATACTTTAAAATGATTAACACTTTTTATTCTCATTATGTCTCAAGTCCCTACAAAACTTCTTGCACTGGGATATTTTCCTCAGAGCAGAAAGTTACTGGTTTTTACCAACACTTTACATGTTCTCCATGAAGAAAATGCAATTGAAAATTTATTGTATTTAAAGTTGCTGTCGAAAATAGAAATAGACAGCATCTCTGTCCTTGAATAATATGTAAACCAGCTTAGAGTTTAAAAAAATTGACAAAATATTAAACAAGTGTAAACCAGAGACTCTATACATCAGAAGAAGAAAATCCATCCAGGGAGAGAGAGTTAAAATTGATTTTAAAAGTAGTATAAAGTTCAGTGTCTAACAGAAGTTATAAGACTACCAGTTGGTTTCATTCACTTGTATTGGAACATACTGAAAGATAAAATCCTCATTCCACCTTAAAAGTCTTTGGCATATTACAGTGAAAAGCTTTCGGGGCTATATAATATGTTGATAGTGACCACTTCTATGTTCCTCAAGTAACTAGAATGAAGTAATCAGAAATACAGAAGTACAATGTGCTGTTACCATTGTGACTCTCTTATGGAACTCTGAAGGTCAGATGTTCTCTGATGTGCAAAAAAAAAAAAAAAAAAAACGGAATACAAAAAAGCCTAACCATGGGCTCTACACATTCAACCAAATGAGAGCTCCTAGGCACAATCTACTTGCACAGGGGAATCTACTCCTAGGCACAATCTACTTTCAGGGGAAGAGGACAGATGCTACTGGTCTCATTTCATGATGTAAAAGATGAAAAAGCATCATCGATGGGATGTCACACATACATAGGTAGAGTTGTTATTATGGTGCTGGCAAGATTCAAATTCAAAAAAAATATTATATGACAATATTTAATAAGAGCAAAATGTTCAAATGAAAAGTCACCAAATATTTAACTGATATTTGTCTAGACAAGTATTCAAACTACAGATCTTTAACTGGGTCTAAAAAGTCAAGTTTATCTTTCAAGGAAACTGCAAATTTAGACATCATTACACGTTGAGTACTTAGGTCAAGACAATGGATAATTTGCTCACTTGCAGTTTTGTCACCAGACAGAAGGTCTGTGTTACAAAAGGAAATACATCAAGGGATAAGTACAGTAAAACTGGATTATGAAAAAGGTGTTCTTTAAGTGTTCCAAAAGACAAGCAAACTTTTTTGCAATTTTAATGATAAACAACTGAGGTTTTGCAATATGAGCACTACAGGACGCTGAATTCACATGATCACTGCTGAGAGAAAAGTTCTTTTCTGTGTCTTTCCTGTTTCTCTCTCAGTCTTTTTCCCTCTCCCTTCTTTGCTCCCTCCACACTCTCCCTTCTGGGTTATGAGTGATCATCTCCCAACACCAAGAGGTTAGGCGGTTCTTCTGCAAAGGAGGAAGAGAAAAAGACAGAAGAATCCCTCACTCAAATGAGAAGTGTGTAAAACATGAAAATAGTGCGAAATTCTGTAGAAAAGCACCACCCAATAAGGATGTAGCAATGATGAATCTGTTTAACAACAATGCAATGTCACATTTCTGCATGATCCTCAAAAGGATACAAAAGCAAGCATCATTCGATAGGTTCCCTGTGAAATCTGCGCAAAAAGAAAAAGTTTCTATTGAGCAAGTAGAAAGCAGTGATTCCATTAGTAATAAAGTATCCCTACACAATAAACTTCCTCTCATCTGTCTCACTCCAGCTACCAAGATTTTTCAAAGGCAAGGGCAAGTTTGTATTTATTATTCCATATTACCTTATTATAATAATTTTATATGAATATTTTTGGGCTATGAAACAATCATCTGAATTTCTGTTCTTAGTGGAAAATTTGCTTTGATACACAAGTGCTCTGGATTGTAAGCATGTTTCAGGAATGAATTATGCTGTGAAACTAATGTTCTATATTTTAAGGTAAGCATCGGAGGCCAGAGTAAATGAACTTTATACGTACAAAATCCAGATAATTTTTTTTAGCCTCATTCAAGTTATAAATAACTAGAAACAACATTTGGGTACCATTATTTTGAAATGTTTGTGACAGAAGATGCTCGTAATCATATCTAATGCTAACAGTTTGATATTTTGTTAGTAAGTAGAGAAAATTGATTTTTTTTTTCACTTTCATCTGCAATGGATTTTGATACTTCCTTTGGGGCTTCAGGAAACGCCCAGTTTCCATGCACACAGATACTACTCAAACTTACTTGCCAGTTATAGAAACTCAGACATCTTTCTATTAAACTAAAGAGAGTATTGACTTCCATTTAATGCCTTTTCTAAATAGCCAGCTATTTATATTACCATGCTTTCATATACATGCATTTCAAACTAGCAAATTTAAAAAGTTGATTCTTAAGACTGAAAAACTATTTTAATATATCACTTGATAATTCAATAACTTCCTTGTGGAAATACACAGGGTTTAAAAACTGTGTCACCTCCTCTCAACCTTCATTCACTTTCCATTTTCCTTTTCTATACAATATATACACACATAACCCTGAAAATACTGTTTTTCTTTGCACATTTTTTTTGAGGCAGGTTCTCACTTTGTAGTTCAGGCTCGCCCTGAACTCACTATGTAGACCAGGCGAGCCTCAAACTCACAGCAATCCTCTTGCCTCTGCCTCCTGAGTGCTAGGATTACAGGTGTGAGCCACCACACCCAGCATTTTGGTACGTGGTACCAGGGATCAAACATGGGACCTTGTGCTTGCCAGGTAGACACCAGAACCACTGAGCTAAATCCGCAGTCTCTTTGTACATTATTTGAACAGAGTTGAAATTACTATTTTGGAATTTGTGTTTATCATTTGAAACATTCTATTTAGTTTATCCAATTATTTAAGTAAAATGATACTGAAAAATATTTATGTAAAGCATATACCAGAACAATGCTTGCCTATGCAACCCCTTTTGGATGGACTTTAATCTCCTGGAATTGTTTACACACCTCCAGAATCCTTCTATGTTCTGTGTGCTGAAGTCTGTGTCTTCTTAAATACAGAAAGCCTAATTTCCAATCCTTCTCTATGCTAAATTTTGGTGCATTCCTAATGTTGGAATTACTCTATTCCTATAAAGATTCAACTTATAAACTTCTACACAGCTCTGTGCTGTTATCCGTTTTACACGGCATTGGCTGGATTTCTGGAGTAGACCTGAATTTGTCATAAATGTCTCTGTGAAGTCAGTTACCATAAAGTTTTAGGTAACTTAATAATAAGCTACTAACTTGGAAGTTCTTATTCTGTAGAAAAATTTCCTTACTGAAGGAAATTGACTTCACTATTGAATCCTATAAATAAAATGACATACAATGTGAAACAGTATTGAAAAATAGCAAAAATATTATAGAAGTGTTTATCATTACTATATATGGCTCAAAAATTTTTCAATTAAATGATTCACCTTCTAGAGTTTGCTAAAATATTCTAGAGTGAATATTTCTAATTCCTTTTCCCGGGGGGTGAGGGGATAGTTTGTATTCTGAAATATCTAATTAGCAGGAGATTTCAGGAACAATCCAAGGGAGACTAGAACTAAAGACTGACAAATGACCACAAACTGCCAAGCACAGCCTGGCAGTTTCAATGCACCCGAATGCCCTGTGGCTCTCGTTTGACAATCCCAGGAACACATGTCACTTTCTATTATGCACACTGATACAGAGTAGCTCGAAACTTTCACCATTCTTTTTGCCATGCCAAGTGAAAAAATGTTATGTGTTACTGAAAAAGACTCGGTACTCAGCTGGCAGGTCACATGAGATCAAAAAAGGAAGGAAAATAAAGAATAAAGCGGGAGAACAAGAAAAAGCAATCATCTCTTGGATGACAATAGAATCAAATCATAGTTTAGTGTTTATCTTCCTGCTGTAACAATTCCAACATGTCATTTTTGATCACCAGTTTCAAGCACTTGCCAGATGAACAGGAGGAAGACCTTTTTTAACTCTGTTGTATAGATCACAGGGTGGAGCTGTTGAATAGAAAGCTTTTCTGAGGGGTCTTTCTTTCATTTAAAATATAGAAGTGAAGGCTGAGAAGTTGTTAACAGTGATCAAAGATGTGGATCCTGCTATCTGTGCAGAGCTCCAGAAGATAGAATGTAAGACAGAGGAGCTAAGGGGAGCGTGTCAGGGGCCCTAGACAAAAGAGAGGTCACCTGCATCGGTGACATTGAACCACGCTTGTTCAATATGGAAGTCAGTTGTTCAATACTCCTGTTTGCTTTTCAATATTAAACTAATTGAGAACATAGTTCTTTTTTATATTTGATAAGAAGGTCAAGCACTAGTCACAACTTCCCAGACTTCTGAATTCCCAAAATTCTTCTTTAGTAGAATTCTATAACTCATGCTGAAGCTACTTAATGTTCAACTCCTTCTGTCCAAGTCTTCTTAAACTTCACTGGAGATGGGAATTTGTCAGAAACTAAAAATACGCTGATGCTGATGGCTTTCTCTCCAGATTCTTTTTTTAACTGGTTCAGAATGGAATTAAGCATTAATATGTTTGAAAAGCCAGTCAGGTGAAGCTAACACAAAATCGGGATGGAGAATCACTGCCCT
>PVIR01041492.1:0-12725 GCA_004026965.1 Petromus typicus
TCTACTATATTTTTGGGGTTCTGTGGGGACACCTTGTCACCTAGTTTGTTACCATCTTGTCCAGGGGGGTTGGTGGTGTTCTTACTTGCTCTGCACATTCTTAAGCAAGGATTTGAAAAGCCTGTCTCTTCTATTCAGCTGGAGCCATCTTCCCAGAACCTCGACTCTTTCTGAATCTATATGTACTTGAAAAAAAAAAATCAGTACTCTTGAGATCCAGTAACCATACAGCACTATACAGTAACTATACAGCACTTAACAGTGTACTTAACTTTTTTACATAGTTCTTGACTTTTTAAACATGACACTTCCCCACTTAGAGATTAAAAAATGGCTCTATCTAAAGTGGAATATTTTGCTTTCTGTACCAGGGACTTTTTTTTTTGGCATTTGGTATTTTAAAAATACTTTAATGATATGGGTGGCATTGTAAAGGAAATCTGTTGTATTGATGACTTGAGTGTTACCCCCGGGCCTTGCACAGGCTCAGCACACAGCCCACTGACAGCCCGCAGCCTTTACTACTGCAGTGCTAGCGAAGGCCTCTGAGGCAGTGAGTGGAACGCTTCTCTACTGGCTTACTAAAGAACGAGATTGGGAAGCAGGTCTTCCTCACTGTAAGAATCCACAGTACGTGGAGGTGTCTCCCTCTCTGTGACCTGAAGCAAAAATATCATGACCGTCTGCCTTACAAAGTCACTGCCAACCCTACTGTGGTAACGGTCCACGTTCGTATTGGAAGGAAAAGCTGGATTTCAGTGAATATAAAGTTAATTCTTTTTCTCCAAGTTCATAGCATCCTGAGTCTGGCACTCCAGATTAAGAATCTCTGCTGAGAAGTTGCTTGAATCAACAAGTCTCTGATTGAAGTCACCTATCTCACAGTTTCCTGTCTTATCTCTTTGCAGAGGGGGAAACTGAGCCCCAGGCTGGAGAGGGACTGACTACTGTAATTATGCCCCGGTGGTAGCAGAGTCCAGGGCCCTGACTCCTGGCCAGGCTATTTCCCCAGATTCCCTGCCTGCAGGCTGGTGGCTGGGAGCCCACCCGCTGGCTGGGAGCAGGTTGGCAGCTGGTGTCCTGTCCCGGCGGTGACCCGGCCCCGCCTGCGCCCTGCACCCCGCCCTGGCCTGCACAGCTGTGGATGTGACAGGAGGCTTGGCTCGGATTCACCCCGGCACATTCCTGGATCAGCCACTGTTTTGTTTTTTTCTCTGTGTGTGACTTTTTCTCCCACACCCCTCCTACCCTTTTTCCTCAAAAATGCTGTGTCTTTCCCCAGAGGATCCCTCTGGGCGGCGGCTCCTGGAGGGAAATGTGGCCTGGATTTCCTGGAACACGTGGAGCTGGAGTCCCAAGCACCACCTCCACTTCAGCCAACACAACTGGGCCTCCCTGGAGAGAGGGGACAAACTTAATGTTCCTGCTGTCACGGCGTCCTGAGCATAGGCACTTGCTGTCTGGGGGGCAGCCGGACGCTCCCTGGGAACCACAGTGTATGACCCTGGGCAAGCTCGCAGCTCTGAATGCGGGTTAGAGCTCAGAGCTGCCATCAGCACTTGTCGAGGTTGAAGGGACATCCTGGGAAGGACATGGGCTCTGCACAGACCTCCCCAAGCAAAGGGTGGCTTCGGAGGCACCAGGGGGGCAGGTGGACGAGAGACTTTTCATCCTTCCTTCCTCCATTTGACTGTGTAACATATTTGTTGAAAAAGTATTGTTGTGTCTCTGGGGTGGGATAGACCTTCACCAGGTGCCTCCTAGAGGGGCAGGTGGAGATGAGTCCTTCAGAGGAGGATAATGTGGGGAACAGGGTTGTGAGGTGCTGCGGTGGGCATAATACGTGTAGGAGGGGCAGGGGCTTGCGGAGGAGCCAAGGACTCTGGCTCGACCCTTGAGAAGCCACCCAGAATGATGATACCTAAAATGACCTGCTCTGAGGCCCGACCAGAGCTGGACACACGGAGTTGGGGCTCAGCAGCCACCCTGCGTGAGCCTCGGTCTGCTCAGCAGTTCAGTGGCTCATGGCACCAGGCTGACTTTACTTTCCATCCCTGCCTCCCTCCTCCGTGGGGACTGCTCTTCCTGGAAGCCTTGGAGGATGATAGACCTGCACAAAGCCAAGACCTGTTCTGAGCCCTGTACAACAGACTAGGACAGTAGCAACTGAGATGGTGAGGACGTGTGGGGTCATGCCCCAGATGGGCACTTCCCTGAGCTGTCTGCCTACCTCTGCCTCTCCAGGGTAGTGCTGGCTTTAGGTGAGCCTCTTGGGAGGAGAAGAGGGGCCAAGGTGGAAGGGGCTGGCTGTTCTGAGCTTCTCTTTGGTAGCAGGATGCTCCGCTAACGACTGCCCACTTCCCTCTCTCCCCTGTCTTTAGCCTCAGTTTCTGCATCTGTGTGGTCCAACACCTCCCGGAATGAGGAACTTTATCATGTACAATGGGCTTGGACAGGACCCAGCACTTGGCAGAGGGAGCCGCCTGCCCAGGTGCTGTGCCAAGTGCTCCCAGGCAGATGCGGAAGGTGGATATGACAAGGAACAAACTCCTAAGGGGCTTCTGTGGTGTGAGGGCTGAGGTCTGGCCCTGAGCACCTCACATACCCAACTCTCAGACCCACGGTGCCGTGTGGCCACGGGCACAGGCCTCCTAGCTCTTCCTCCCTAAGCCCAGCTTCATCTTGGCCTCTGGGCCTCACCACAGCTCCGTGTACCTCACCCTGCTCCGTTGGGCTCAGCTCCTCTTGCCCGAAGAAGGGCTCATGTTGCACCATCTTTATGATACCACTGTCTCTTCTAACACCTGTCACCTGTGTCCTGTCGTACTTCTCACTATGGTGATCTGGTGACAGACTCAGTCCACATTAGGACTGTGTCCCATGAGGCGGAGGTGTTTTCCATTACAGCTGTTTCGCCACGTACAACCCAGAGCCTGCACATAGCAGATGCTCAACAAATGTCGAGTGAAAGGAGAAACGGAACCCTCTTGGCTGTCAGAGAGAAGTGGTATGAACTCCTTTATTTGATAAGAAGCAAATGTCGAGTCAGAGGTGGTCTTTGAAATCCAGCACAGAGAGTTTTGGTAATACGCCCCAAGGTCACACAGGAAATGCAGCCAAATCAGGGCTTTCTCTCTAGGTGTGTCTCCCTGCAGGCTGGCGCTGGAAGGAGGGCAGACAGGGTTCTGCAGGGAGAAGGCAGTTTCATGTGGTCAGAGAAGAGGCGTGGGGCTTGCTCCACCCGTCCTTGTTTTCTCCATGTGGATGGCGGTTTGTGGCTGTTTTCCTCAAGGGCGACTCAGGTGACCTTCAGGTTGGGGCCTTCAGGGTCCCAAGGGCCCGCTGGGTGGAGGGCCCAGTCCTACCAACAGAGCAGCTTTTCTTGCCCCTTTGCCGCCTGCTGGCTTCACGCACAGATTACAACTTCCCCTCCTCTGCTGTCTTACGCAGTTGACCTCCGGCTGGCCATTGTCTCATTGTTTGCTGAGGGAAGCTCCAGGAGGAAATTAACCTGCTGCTCACCCCAGCAGGGAGCTGCACCCCCAGTCCCCACTGGGAATGCCTGGGTGGGAGGGGGGCAGGTGGCTGCTAGCACAGCAGGCAGCCTGGAGAGGAATAGCCTAGGGCAAGGAAGAGGTAAGAAGGCTTTTGTCGGTGGCACATTTGTATCAGCCTGGTCACTGGCCAGGCTGTGTCAGAGTTGGCAACCAATGATACTGATCTTGTCCCTAAAGGCCCTGTGTCTCAGCAACCTAGCAGGTAGTAGAAATCTGAAGACAGGTGAGCACTGGGGAGTGGTGGGGCATATGGCAAAATGAGACTATGACTCCAGTGACCTTTAGACTCAGATATGCTCTCTGAGACAGGGTCTTGCTATATAACCCAGGCTGGCCTTGCACTCACTGTGTAGTCCGGCTGGCTTCCATGGTAATCCTCCGGGCTCAGCCTCCTGAGTGCTGACATTGTAGGCATGCGTCACCATGCCCGGCTAATTTTATTTCGAGCAAAATGAACTCCACCTCCGGGCTGATGCAGCCTGTAGACCCCTGTAGGCTAGATCTTTAGGGAGGAATTCTCATTCTGGGTGAAGTTGGGTCATTACTTGTTATCGATGGCCCGTATCACTTCCTCTCAGTCCATCAGGTGCCCATCAATCATTGTGCTTCAGCCTCGGGAACTCTCAGCCTCAGAGTTGATGCTCCCATGAGCAGCCCTCAGTGGGTAGTGCAAGAGCTGTTGGGTAAATGCCCCAGCCTCTTCCCCTCAGTGACTCAGAAGGTCTGTAGAGAGATGGGGCACTGGCTGCCCGGCGTTGGAAGCTGGCTTATCAGCTCACTTTTTATTGCTTTTCCTCCCTTCACTCTTTCCCAGGTCGACCTGACTTCCTGTGCTACAGGCACCCAAATCCTTGCCTCAGGCTCTGCTTTCAGAGGGAGCTAATCTAAGACAATCTCAAGTGATCTTAGTACAGCATACAAGTCTAATGATAGGATTCAAAGATTCAATGACTTCAACACTGTAAGATTACAAATTTTCATATATTAATCTGTTATTCTAGAGCAATTTATTCTAATGAGGCCAAAATATATTTATCAGACTTCTGTGTAAGGAATGTAACCCTCCGTTTTCTGTTCCATTTTTCTGAAACGAGCATTTCTCTCCAGTGCTTACTTTTTCTGATGCCATAAAGTGCAATCTTTAATGTAATCTAAACAAAACTCAGCTACTTCAGATTGAATGAATCAACTTTTCCTCTTCCTTCTTTTTGGGGGGATTTGACTTAAGTTCTAGATGAGTGGAGGTATCTTGGCATTGTCAGCGGAGGAAATGGGTCTGCAACTAGGATTTCTCAAAATGTACCTGCACATTTGGCCTCCCTCTTGGAGTCCCCTGGGAAAAGCCCTACCTATGTTGATACTTTGACCTTGCTTATCCTGCGCCACTATGACGAATCATGTTCACTTGATTTTTTTGCCACCTGGGAAGCTGTTGAACAGTTTTGGTACATTATCGAGCCCTGGTACATAATTCATCATTTAATCCAATGTAAGTTTTTTTTTTTTTCCTTTTTGGTACTGGGATTTAAACTTGGGCCCTTATACTTGCAAGGGAGGTGCAGTACCACTTGAGCTAAAACAGGCTAATCTGTAGTTTTGCTAATCTGCAGTGTGCTGGCATTGTGCCAGGCACTGAGGCTAGAGAGATAGATATGATCCTTTTCGTCACATCTTTAAATGGCCAACATCATTATGTCCTGTATGAAGGGACACATAGAGTAGGCAGATAACCTCTCTTTGAGGAGTTATTTAAATCAAATCTAAAGTTTAGCTGTCTTCAGCTGTAGGACGTTTTGTAACGCTGAAAGCTTTCGCTCGATGTCTGTACCGCCTTTTCCTTTGCTTATTTGTCAATGGCTTGGCTTCCATCACCTTGCAGGGGAGATAATGAAGCAGAAATGGGAGAAATTTCTTTTGACTCTCACAGCTCAAGGCTTTGGTTTTCAAGAGCAGTGGAAGTCTAGTCAAAGTCCTGAGTGTGTTAAGTGTACACAATTTATGTTATACATAACAGATTGAGAAGAACAGATGCATTGAAAGTGTTTTTCCTCTTTAGGAAATGAGATAAAGATTATCCAGAATCTGGGGATGTAGGTCACCGGAGCTGCTGAGCCTGCTTGGCAAGTACAAGGTTGTGAGTTTAATTCCTGGTACCACAACAGATCAAACAAATAGGCACACACACAAAAATTACTATCTGGGAGGTGGGGATAGGGAAAGGGGAAGTATAGCTGAGATTCCTGGCATTAAGAAATCACATGGGGGGGCAGGGATTTGGCTCAGTGGTTCCGGTGCCTGTCTTGCAAATGCAAGGACCCAGGTTCGATCCCCAGTTAACCACATACAATACTGGGCATGGAGACTCACCCCAGCAGCAATCAGTATCACATACCACAGTGCCGGGTGTGGTGGCTCACGCCTGTCATCCCAGCTCTTGGGAGGCAGAGGAAGGAGGATTGCTGTGATGTGAGTTGGAGGCTGAGCTCAGGGCCAGCCTGAACTACAAAGTGAGACCCTGTCTTAAAAAAAAAAAAAAGAAATCACATGAGGGTTGGGTATTGCTCAAGTGGTACCATGTCTACCTTTGAAGCACAAGGGCCAGGGTTTGATCCCTGGTATTGCCAAAAAGAAAGGAAGAAAGAAAGAAAGAAATTACATGACTTCCCCTTCAATTGCTGCAGATAGCCAGGCGGCTAAAGCCTCCATTTCACAGTTTCTTTGCAGTTAATTGTGCCCATGTGACCAGGACACAAGGATAGATTAGTATATGTAGTTTCAGGGTTGTGCACCAAAAAGTAAAAAAGGGGCACAGCTCTCCTCACCTTCCTGTCAACTTGAACGTGTCATAGTGGTGGGAGCTGGAGAAGCCTGTCTAGACTCCAAGTTGGAGGGGGCTGGTCAGCACACGAGAGCAGTGGAATGGAGCAGCCAGGCTCTCTGAGGCCTGGAATTCCCTCTCTCTAACCTCTAACTCTCGTGACCGGTGAGAGGGGAAAACTGCACTGATATAACCTCTCAGGCGATGCATAGGGTTGGATACAGGAACTCGGAATGGAGAGACACTACTACTTTCCAGAAAACGTGACAGAAACCTCCAGGGTCTTAGAAATCCAAGGACAGAACTCAAGGCCTTGTTTCTGGGTGGCACCTAAGGAAGCTGTGAGCCTTGGATCACACGACCAGGACCTTTCCCACACCTATGGAACCTGCGGGAGGCAGATGACCCAAAGGGAGGAAAGCGAAAGAAAATGTTCAGAGTTGATCACCTGCCTGAATGGAAGCTTTTTATTTTGGATGTGAAGTACGTGTTGTATTTGCTTCCTATTTTATCATTATTAGGTTATTCTTGCCACACAGCCCAGCAGTTAAAAGAACCTGAGTAGAGGTTGAGTTTTATCAAAAAATTTTTGCAGACACATAGGCACACATGTAAACAAGTGAAACTCACTAAACATCATGGCCACAGAGAGGAAATACAAGGAGGTTAAAGACAGGATTTAGTTGAGCAAATCAGTTATGATGGTTCATATTTCTAAGTAGCTGGTGATCTTGGACCAGTAAATTTATTTTTCTGAGTGTGGCTTCTCATGCCTGATAAGGGCATTATAATGCCCTTGATCAGGCTCTCAGAGAGGAAGTCCGAGGCCATCTGCAGCAGAGAGCATCAAGCTCAACGCCAAACGCAGAGGCACATGGTGGTCCTCAATCAATGGTGGTCATTCCGATGAGCACTGTGAGTCGAGGTGTCACTGAGGAGCCGGGCCACGATGCAGTGAGGAACCGGCCCTCACTTCCTTGGTCCTCTGTTCTTCGGGCCCTTGATGAAAGACTTTGGGCAAGACGCACAGACCGAGCTGAGGAACAGGAAGGGTTTATTATAAAGTGGATGGGGACAGAGTTATGCCTTCAAGGGAGAAGGTGGGCAGGGCCACAAAGGCCTCCGTGCCCAGTGTGAACTTGGATACATTTTGATGCACCCAGGAGTCACTCCTGGGTCTGGGAACTGGGGTGATTACGAGGCCTGGCAGCATTTCACTTCGAAGTGGCCTAGGAACTGCAGAATGTCACCTTGTCCTCTTTAGATGGTCAGTGTTTCCTCGGGGGTATTTGCAACCTGAGAAATTTACAGCAGATAAATTCTTAATCTGACTGGGTCCCAGCCCCAGGTGGGAGGATCTTTAAAGAACTTTCCCTTCCCTGATTGCAGTGGGCTGAACCTGAGACGGCCAGGAATGCTGTGGGCCTCGTCTGGAGCTGGACTGCCGGGTGGCCTGGAGTGTCTACCTTAAGATGTCACTGCGCCCTGAGGGATCGCTTTGGGCCTGAGACCTAAGAAATGATTGTAATTGTACCACACACCAACATCTTTGTTTCTTTACTGGCAAGGCGTGTTATTTTGAAGCACTCCTTTGGTCCCTCAGGACCCGGATGTGTAACTACCTGCCCAACAATGGTAAGCGCCAAAGAAAAGAAAGAGGAGGTGAGGGGTAGGAGATCCCTAGTGTGGGAGAGAGATCCCTGCGAGACTGGCTTGGAAGGCTCTTGGAGGAGTCAGGAGCAGCCAGGGATGTATAACAGGCTTAGCACAAGGAAGGGGGCATCACTCCTCCTGGGAAAGGAAGATGAGATCGGAGGGTAAAAACCCAACCAAAAGACTGATAGACTTAATTGCCAGATTTAGGAGTGTAGCTGGATAGAAGGTCAGTGCTCAAAAATCAATAGCCTTCGTATACACAAACAACAGACTTACTGAGACAGAAATTAGAGTCAAGCACTTTCATAATAACATCCAAAAAAAAAAAAAAAAGGAATATCTGGGGATCAATCTAATGAAGTGAAAGACCTCTACTATGAAAACTACAGCACTCTAAAAAAGGAGATATAAGAAGATATCAGAAAATGGAAAGACATCCCTTGTTCTGTGTAGGAAGAACCAATATCGTTAAAATGGCTACACTTCCACAAGTCCACATAGATTCAATGCAATCCTGATTGAAATCCCAACAATATATGTCACAGAGCTAGAGAAAATAATCCAAAAATTCATCTGGAAATAAAAAAAAGACCTAGGATAGCAAAAGCAATAAGGTAACAAGGACATGGTGGAGGATATCATGATTCCCAACATGAAACTATACTACAAAGCTACTGTGATAAAAACTGCATGATACTGGTAAAGTAACAGACCCAAGGATGAGTGGGAAAGATTAGAAGAGCCAGAAACAACTCCAGGTACACTGAGCCACCTCATCTTTGACAAAGGAGCCAAAAATCCTCATTGGAGGAAAGATAGCCTCTTTAACAAACGGTACTGGAAAAACTGAGTTCTAACCTCCAAGGGCTAAAGCTAGACCTATCTCTTTCACCATATACTAAACTAAAATCAAAGTAGATTAGAGACCTAAATATTAAAACAGAAACACCAAATCTACTGGAAAACAGGTTAGGTAGAACTCTTGGAGACATTGGCTTAGGGAAAGACTTTATCAGCAAAACTTCTAAAGCACAAGAACTAGCAGAAGGAATCAACAAATGGGATCTCATCCTATTAAGAAGCTTTTGCAGGGCAAAAGAAACCACTGACAGAGTGAAAAGACACCCAACAATATGGAAAAAATTTTTTAGCAGCTGTTCCACAGCTAAAGGAATACTTATTCAATTTAAAGATCCAATTCAAAAATGGGCATCTGAAATGAACACACACTTTTTAGATGAAGAAATAAGCTAAGAAGTATATGAAGTAGCTAAGAAGTATATGAAGAAATGCTCAATATCACTGATCATTCAAGAGACACAGATGAAAACAACTGAGATTTCATCTTACTCTGCAAAGAATGGCTACTATATTGAAATTAGCCAGCAACAAATGCTGGTGAGGCTGAAGGGAGAAAGGAACCCTTCTCCACTGTTGGTGGGAATGTAGACTGGTATAACCATTATGGAGATCAGTGTGCAGATTCCTCAGAAACTAGGATTAGAGGTCCCATTTGATCCTGCTAGAGATATACACGAAATAACTAAAAGATTTATATCACAGCAACATATATGCATCCATGTTTATAGCAGTTCAATTTGTGATAGCTAAATCTTGGAAACAACCCAAATGTCCATCAACTGGAGACTGGATAAAAAACCTGTGGTTCTTCTATAGAATGGAGTATTAGTCTGCATAAAGTACGACAAGTTAGAGTCATTCATACTCAAATGGATGTACCTTCAGAACATACACATAAGTGAAATAAATAGGTCACAGATGTGTAAATACTGTGCCTTTTCCCTTATGTGAGAAGCTGAAAATGTAAATAAGTCCTAAAATATATGTTAGATATTGTACAATATAAACTATTCAAAGGAAAATGGGGTAGGGGTAAGTAACAAGGGAAAAGAAAAAATTGTGATGGTAATATAAAAAAGGAAACAAAGCTTATGTATATAGAGGGTAGGGGATGGGAAAAAATGAGAATCAAGTCATGTCGTATATTGTTGTTGTCAATGTTGAGTGTGATCATGATATGTATATAAAATGTACCTATATCACAATAAAAAAAGATGAGACCAGAGGAAACCATTTCCTCTCTCTGATCCTGCTTCATCTCATTTGTAAAGTGGGCTTATAATTGCCTCACTTTGTTTTCTGTTGCAATGACTACTTGAGAAAATCCTTGGCTCATCAAATACCAGTTGTGTTGTTTTTCCACAGCAGAGACCACACCAAATATCAGGACTAGGAGAATCCTTGAAAACTTCTGTGGTGGCACACACATCTGTTCATGCACTGCTCACCTGTCATTTGTCAATTTGCACAGCTATCATTTATCTATCTTTCATAGTTCCATCCAACACCAACAATTCATTTATCACCCATTCATCATCCACTTACCAAGAGCCCATTGTTCCTTCATTCACCCTCTATCCTTATCCATCATCAGACATTCACCACCAACCCACCATCCATCTACCCATCGCCTTTTATCAGTCTCCTTGTCCATCCACCATTCAGCCAGGAACCCCACCAGTGATCTGTCTTCCATCTGCCTACCCATTTATCTTCCCTCCACCTCTCATCTGTCTGCCATTCACCAGACAGGAACTAGCTCTTCACCATCTCTCATGCAAATCACCTGCTCCTCAGCTATCCATTCTTCATGCACCTTCCCACTGATTTATCCCTCAGTCACCCATCCACCCACCCATCCACCCACCCATCCACCCATTCATACATCGCTCCACCCATCCATCCACTGCTATTCCATTCATCATTTCTCATGTATTCATCCAGCATCCATTCATTTCCATTATCCACAAACCAATCATCAAACTACCACCATTCTTCCCCTCATCCTCTTCCATCTTTTATTCACTCTTTCATTAAATCTCTGTCATCTGTTAGCCATGTCTATCATCATCTATGCTTCGTCCACCTACATAACTACCTACAATTCATTTAATCATTTCATCTTCCATCTGTCTCCACCCATCCAGCAATCCATTCAATCAAGATCAATGAAGATGCATTTTTCTTATCACTTGTCAGGTAAGATGCACTACGCATACAAACTAACTAAGCTGCAGTTTGTCCTCAAGTCGTTCAGAGTCTACTGGAGGAAAATACGAACACCAGGGAGTGATGCACACATGCTGGCTGCTGTACAGAAGGGATGTACTCTGAGGGAGCCCACACGAGAGACAGCCATGAACAGGGGGAATGCAGGAAGGGCTCAGAGAGGAAGGCTGACCACAGAGGAGGTTACAGTTGAACTGTATCTTGAAGGATGAGTAGAAGTTTAACTGATATTTTTAAAAGTGATTGTCAAACTGGGGGAGTGGCTGTGCATAGCCACGCTGAGAGTGATCGCCAGGGCGGAGGCTGGTATGCAGGTCACCAGCCTGCCAGAGAGCCTAGTCCACTTCCTGCAGGGAGGCATGGAAACTCAGGAAAGGCACAAAGCAAAGAAAGCCTCCTCCGGGCAGCAGAGAAGCTGCTCCTCGGGCCCTGGCTGGACACGGGTGGAGAAGGGGGTTTGCTTAGACCTTAACTCTCATCCAAGGAGCAGTGAAGGCCCAGGATCTGCCAGGACTTTGACAAAGGGCAGGGAAGAATGGCCTTGGGTTGGGAGAAGGGAGACAGGGAGCAGGAGAGGGGAGGATCACACAGGAGTTAGCTTCTTAGGTAAGGTTTGATCCAGAAAGAGACACTCAGCATTTCCTTGTTACTTCCATCAACTAACTACGGTAATCATAACAGTGTGTTTATTTCAGCATCCGCTTATTATTGAGCACAGACTGGGCGCAACGCGGTGCTGTAACCAGGGGGCCGTGGGGCATGCTTGTAATCAACCCCAGAACCCCGGGAGGCTGAGGAAAGAGCCTCACAGACTCAATCCCAGCCTGGGAAATTGAGCAAAACCCTTTCTCCCTCCTCCAAAAGGGCTGGGGATGTAACTCAGAGCAAAGATCCAGGTTCAATTCCCAGCACTGAGAACAAAAGAGCCAACCAACCAAACAAACAAATAAAAACCCGTGGTCTACATTTTCTATGCTTCAACCATGTCATCCTCAACCCCAGAAACTTCAGAGGTGGCTGTGACTCTTGTCCCCATTCTATGGATAAGGAAACTAATTCTCAGGGAGGATAAGCTGGGATGTGAACACAGTTCACACGACCACACGTGGCGTGCCCCTCCCCGACACCTCTCTCGACTGTGCTGCAGGTGTGGCGCGGGATTACACTCATCACAGACTGTGGGACAAGTGAGGGAGGAGGACAGGAGAGGGTAGGTGACTCAGATACAACTGCGCATTTGCTGAGACATTTGTTAACATCCTGGAGATTTGTGCAGCTCTGGCCCATAATCAGACACAAATACTTGCTGTCGCTTGAATTCTACTTTGGAGAAAATAGCTGCTCCATTAGGAATATGAGATATACAGGGCTGTGTCCTGACACAAACCTGGGGTTATAGCATAAAGAAGGTAGCGTTTTATTTTTCTCAGGCTTGGCCTTAATGTGACGGTGTTGCGTCCCAGGCCTCTTTTGCTTTCTTTTTTTTTTTAGGTTTTTTGAGACAGGGTTTCGCTTTTGTGGTTCAGGCTGGCCCTGAGCTCAGCCTCAAACTCACATCACAGCAATCCTCCTGCCTCTGCCTCCCGAGTGCTGGGATTACAGGC
>PVIR01041493.1:0-12719 GCA_004026965.1 Petromus typicus
TCCGGCGCCTGCCTCACAAGCACAAGGTCCTGAGTTCAATCCCTGCTGCTAAAAAATAAAATAAGTAATTTAATTCTAAATAGTAAAAACAACATGGATCATACTAAGTGTAAATTGTCTGTTAAAAGCAGGAAATTTTTTAAAAACTCCATGACTTTTATACACACTCGGGAACGTTTTCACAGGTGTGTGTCACGTGCGTGTGCACACAAACACACGCGCGCGCACGCTTGCGCACACATGCTCAGTCCCTGCAGGGAGCCCAGCATTTCTGTAGAAGGCATTTAGCCCCCTTAGCTCACCGCATCTGTTAATTAGCTCAGTTCCAAGAAGGGAACCCCATTTTCTGGGGGAGAAGATGGAGCAGAGCTGGAGGAAGGGGGTATGGAGAGGCTTTGGGGGAGGAGCACCGCAGAGCTGACTGCAAGCCCCGGGGAACAGGAAAGCGCAGAAGCAGCGGGGGCGCAGGGGGCCCAGTTCCTGGCGCCCCACCCTCGCCTCCCCACCCCAGCTCCTCCTGAGGTCTTCAGAGATGGCTCTAACTGTGAGCTACCAAGAGCACGGGTATGTGTCACACACAAAGCCCGCTGGTTCTGCAGAGCCTTCTTCCAAGCACTTGGGGAGACGCGTGGGTGTCCAGGACCTTCCAGAGGGACAAGCAGCGCCTCATTCCCAACTTACTCCTGATGCCGAAGGACTAAGTTAGACAAAGACATTATAAGGAGAGAAATACACAGAACAAAAGATATTTTGTTTTCAAAGGACAACATCTAGGGCTGAGGATTTAGCTCAGGGGTTCTGGCACCTGCTTTGCAAGCACAAGGGCCTGGGTTTAATCCCCAGTAACTACATATCACAGTGCCGGTGTGGTGGCTTACGCGGGTAATCCCAGCACTCAGGAGGCAGAGGCAGGAGGATTGCTATGAGTTCAAGGCTCACCTGGGCTACCTAGTGAACTCAGGGCCAGCCTGAACTACAAAAGCACAACTCTGTCTCAAAAAGAAAAAAGAAAGAGAACATCTACAAAAAGTTTCAAGCTAACATAATTCCCATTGATGAGAAGCGAAGCTCTCCTGCTAAGACCAGAAATAAAGCCAGGATGTCCTCTTTTCTCTGACCTTTTTAGCACTGTCAGAAGTCCTGAGCGATGAAATAAGAAATAAGAGGTGTAAGGGGCCCGGTGGTGGCACGGTGTGCGGTCTGTGTGCTTCCCAGGATCGTCCATGGAAGCCGAGCCCCTAGCTCCTCAGCTGATGCAATTTGTTAAAATAGCCCGAATGGACTAAGAGAGATGGGAAAGAAGGAAGAAATGATCATCACTCCAGAGACATGATGATTTATGTAGAAAACCCCCAAATCGACAAGGAAGTGTCTTAGAGCACGCAGGCCCTGGAAGTGTCGATTTGTGACTGACAAACATGGTCCTGACCGAGGGGGAGAGATCAGTGCAGGAGGGAATCTCCAACGATCGCGTGCGGGGTGATCGGCATTCACAAGCAAGAAAGAAAGTCTGGACACGAACACCGCTCACAGCCACTTCCTCCGACAGGATCACAGCAAACGTAAAGCTACACAACTCCAGAAGAGTACGAGAAGAAAACCTGGGCCATCTTGTGTTTGGTGACGACCTTTAGGCCCCTCACCAAGGCGTGGTCCAGGAAACAGAACGGACCATCAGGGCTCCACAGGAACCACCCACTCCTGCTCCTTTAAAGACCATCTAAGGAGAGTGAAACAACCAGCTGTGAACCAGGAGATGTGTGCAAGAGATATTCCAAAGCAGAGACTGATGTCCACAACTAGAAGTCAACGCAGAAAACAGCAGCCCAATAAGAAAATGGGCCCATGGGCCGGGGAGTTAGCTCAGTGGTTCCGGCGCCTGTCTTGCAAGCGCAAGGACCCGGGTTCGATCCCCGGTAACCACATACCATACTGGGCGTGGAGACTCACCCCAGCAGCAACCAGTACTACATACCACAGTGCCGGGTGTGGTGGCTCACGCCTGTAATCCCAGCACTCGGGAGGCAGAGGCAGGAGGATTGCTGTGATGTGAGTTTGAGGCTGAGCTCAGCGCCAACCTGAACTACAAAGCGAGACCCTGTCTCAAAAAACCAAAAAAAAAAAAAAAAAAAAAAAAAAGGGCCCAACAGATATCTCCTCAAACAAGGTGTGCAGAGGGGATATGCACACCACACTCTCGTCATCAGAGAAGTGTGAACTGAAGCAGGACTGAGATAATCAGATGCCACTGCACACCCACTAGCACCTGCCAAAGTCACGGGCCTTGATGGCACCGACCACCGAAGGGAATGTGGGACAGCAGCTCTCCTTCATTTCTGCTGGGAGGGGAGAATCGAATGAGCTAAATTCCCAGCCTACTGCAGTGGTTTCTTAGACTGCTCATATGCTCCAACAGCTGTGTTTTTGGGTATTTACCCAAAGATGCTGAAAATTTATATCCATCCAAAATCCCGCATATGGATATTTACAACAGCTTTATGCATAATCACCAAAACTTGTCATTTTCCAGGGAGTCCTTCAGTAAGTGAATGGAGAAACTGTGGTACAGCTAAACAATGGGCTATTACGAAGAGCCAGGAAAGAAAAAAGAACTATCAAGCTGTGAAGAGCACGGAGGACCCCAGATTCACAGTCCTGAGGGGCCGATGTGAGGAACAGCATTCAGGCCTGGGCTGAAACCCCAGCATTCTGAGAGGCTGAGTCAGGAGGACTGCGAGTTTGAGCAAAGCGTGAGTAATGGAGGTTACTTAGCAAAGCCCTGACTAAGTAATAAATAAATGATAAATAAGGTCTGGAGATGCAGCTCAGTGCAGAGGACCTGGGCTTAGTCCCCAGTGCTGTGAAGGAAAACCAAAAGAAAGGAAAATGAATAAAACAAGACCCAAAACATCCACTTAGCGAGTGGGCAGAAAACGTAGCAAACACTGGGCCAAAGAGCTCATAGAACAGGTCAGCGCTGCATGTGGAAGGTTACCAGGCAGCGGGAAACAGAAATTTCAATCAAACATGACAGCTAACCCTCCAGTGGCTAAAATAAACACAGTACTTACACCAAGCACCATGAGAATGTGAGGAGACGGCCTCACGCACGGCTGGGGGACGAAACTCCCAGGCGCTCAGGCAAGCAGCCGGGTACCTGGTGAGACTGAATGTGCAGTTATCACACCTGCTCAGCCTCCGTCCCAGGTGTGGCGAGTGAGAGTCACAGAAAACACACCGTCCCAGTTCTGGGGATTGAACCCCGGGGCCTTCAAACTGAACTACTTCCCAGCCCCCACTTTTTTTGTTGTGATACGGGGTCTTGGTAAGTCACTAAGTTAACCAGGCTGGCTTAAACTCGTGATCCTCCTGCCTCAGCCTCCCAGAGTGGCAGGATGATGGATATCACCATCACAGCTAGCTCATTCCCAGCCACATTCTTAATATCCTTAAACTAATAGCAGCTTGGATATTATCTGCAGGGGATGGTTACATAAGTTGTGGTGTATCATTCCACCACAACTGTCATATGTGGTGTGTCATATCGCACAACTTAAAAAGGGGGAAACTATCAATAAAACAGCACGGATGAGTCTCCGGGAATTATGATGAGTGGAAAAAGCAAATTCTAACGGATAAGATATGCTTTGCATGTATATAACTTTTCAAAATGATGAGTGGGCATAGGCCTGAGGTAGGTGTGGGGGAGCCTGAGAGGGTGGTGTGGATATAAAAGACCAAGGACCCTTAGGTGGCGGAACTGTTTCCCACCTTGATGGTGGTGGCACCCATACGTGACACAAGTGCGTGGGATAAAATCCAACATGGAAACGAGGACAAGGGCGGTCCCCAGGAGATCTGGGTCATGTCACTGTGACATCTGGGGTGTGACATCCTCCATGGGGGCAAAAAAGCTGTCACCATTGGGAGAAAGCAGGTAAGCGCCTCCAGAGGTCTCTCTGCAGCTGCTGGGGAGGGCTGCACGCCTGTAATCCCAGCCTTCAGGAGGCTGAGGCAAGAAGATGGAGAAAGTTTGAGGCCAGCCTGGGCTACATAATGAGCTCAAGGCCAGTCTGAACTACGCGCTGAGTCCTTGTCTCAAAATAAAACAAAAAATTACCACCAACAACAAAAATTTTTAAAAAAGCAGAAAAAACGATTCTGTACAACTTTAGAATCTATGGCTGTGTCCATCAAAATTCAGTTTAAAAAGCCGAAGCTAGGAACGGGCTAGAACGTCAGGATGGAATGATGTATGTTCTGGTGGCCCGGGAGGCGCCCCCTGGCGGTGACGTGCCGCACAGTTCCAGACGCGGGGGCAGGAGCTGGTGAGTGGAGGCCGGCCACAGGGCGGGTCACCGCCAGAGGGGATCTTCTGGGTGCCGGGCAGCTTCCCAACAACTACTACTGCTTTCCAGTGCTCAGAACAGAAGAAAATGCCTGGGTTTAGGCTGATACCCATGAAGAGGTCCACAACAGCTCGGACGGACTGTTTATCGTTCTCTGAAAAGCAGCCGGAGGAAGAAGAATCTTAGGGTACTATGGCGAGAGAGAGAAAATGCAGGACAGGACTCCACCCACGATATCTCCCTTTCCGTGGACGCTGACCCTGCGGAAGCACTTTATTTCCTACTCCGGGACAGACAGGCTGAGGTCCGACCAGGCCTTTGTTGTTAAATTTTACAGTGTGGATCGAGTTGTGTTAAATGGCCCAACCTGTATTTGAACCTGCAGTCCTCCTGTCTCAGCCTTGCACAGTGCTGAAATCAGAGACGTGTCCGAATTCTGGCCCTGAGTTCAAGTTTGGAGTGAAAACCCTGCGATGCTCAGGAAATGCGCGTGCGCACACCCCCACCCCACACGCCCGCGGCCCTTCTGTGAACACAAGTGTCCAGGGTGAGGTTTGGGGAAGGGACTCCCAACCTCTCAGACACATCAGGTTTGTGGACAGACTTTTATTAAGAGAGAGCTCCCGAGAGACAGGACGGTCCCCCAGGTAGGTTCCCGCTGAGGCTCAGTCTATGGTAAAATCATATCCCAGGTTTGTGAGGGTCAAAGTAGAGTCCACAGGAGCGAGCCAGGTAGCATCGCTTTGCTAATACTGGCCTAGCAGAGACACGAGGAGCGCAGCAGGGGCCTCCTGGGAACCTAAGAGACCAGAGAGACCCGTGGACTGAGACGAGAGGACTTGATTCCAGGCCTAAGGTGTCCACGGCTCAACGGCCCAGACGACTGCGGTCCACGGAAGAGCTAACAGAGAAGCTGCGGCTTCCGTAGGTTCTGGGGGTCGTTTCTGTGGGGATGCGGCGCGTGTTTACAGGCACAGCACAAGAGCAGACAGTTTTACAGCTTTGCCTTGAAGGACGGAAGCGTGGTCGATGACTCACACGAGAACAGTGTCATAAGCCGTGCCCGGGACAGTTGTCCCCTTTATCTCTACCAGAAGCAGGAGTTAAGCTAGAGGGGAGAGGAGCGTGAAGGGGGGAAGTTCCCGAGGCGGGAAGGACTCGATTTTCTGTAAGTCCTGCCTCAAGGGGGCAGTGCAGAGACCGGCAGAGGAGGAAGGGCCGCGTTCTGGTCATTAGTCTCTGCGCTTGCCACATTGTTCTTGAGCACTGTTGCCTTGTTTCTCTGTTTTTCACTTCGTGTTTCTGCATCTTTGTCACAGTCACGGGGCAGCTGTGGACCCTGTTTCTGGGGAGAGGCTGGCCTGGCTGTTCTGTGTCCATCTCGGGGCCTGGTTTCCACCATCCTCCACCACAGACAGGGTGCTGCGCCCTTCTGAACGGAGGTGCCACTCCCCTGGCTCCTTCTCACCCTAAGGGACCTGAAGACCCAGCTGTGACTCAGCACAGCAGCTGCAGAGGGACTAGGGTTCTTGTGGCCCTGCAGTTAGGGGTGTTCTGGAACCCTTGTTTCCAGGGTTCCTTCTCTTACGGGGCTCTGGAGAGCCACACAGTGGCGGGATGCGTGGGGGCAGCTGGTGCCAGGGATGGGGGTTGAGTCTGCATTGGGGAGCAGCAACTGCGGCGCTAGGATTTCGGGATGAGCTTCCTCCAGGTCATGCCCTTCCCTGGTGTGGCCTGGTCTTCGCTGAGCCCCAACCCTCAGCCCTGGCCTCGTGTCACAGCTCACTGAGAGTCCCCAGCCCCGGGAAGTGCTGACTCAGAGCCCAAGGATTCTTGGACCCTCCCTGGCTGCTGCTGAGGTGGCCTGGGTGAGCTGGTGGGGGTTTTTGGGTGAGGCTTGAAAATGGTGGGGTACACTTTCGTTCTGTCTGTCCCATCTGCAAGACCATGGAGCAGACGAGCATCCCGAGCTCATCTGGCTTTGGGGATCGCTTATAACTTCTTGGGAATGGTGGGAAGAGACCTCAGTTTCCCCAGGAGGTCACCTGGGTCTTCCCCAGCCCTGCGATCTGCCCCAGGTGCCACACCGGAAACAGACAAAGGCGCCTTGTGGGAAGGGCATCCGAGTGTCGCAGGGAATGAGCTAGTTGGCCGGATTAGCCGCGTCTGAGTCACTTCCCCGCCTGGGCCAGCGCTCTCTGGCTCTCTCCCAAGCTGCCCGGGACTCCCAGGCCAGAAAGGTCCCAGAAAACACCGGAAGCTGGCAGAGACCCGGTGACACCGGTGACCACAGCCAGCTGCCCTCGCTGACCGCAGCCCCGCTGGGCTGTGGCTCGGGACGCTTCTCCCTGGTACTTAGGCTTGGTCTCCACTGGCGGGGACCCTCCGGACAGACACTGTGACCTTGGCTGTCCTCACGCCTCTGCCAGCCAAGTGTCGGGTGCCCAGGACAGGTCGGACCGCTGCTGGGACGACAGTGGCTTAGGGAGTCCGGGCGGCGGCTGGTCACCAGTCCGGCCCAGCCAGGTCAGCCCGGCCCAGGCAAAGCAGCGTGACAGCAGGAACAACTCTGTGGTCCGGCGCGGGGCGTGTCCTGCAGGGCGGGCCGGGCTGGCCCGGGCGGGGCCGGTGACCGCGGGGAGGGGCGCCCAGCGGATTTGACCTGGTCCCGTCCGGTCCGGGGCTAAGTGCAGCCCGCGGTGGAGAGAGGTCTCTGTCGTCGTCGTCGGCGTCGCCGCACGCGAGGCGGTGAGCGGGGCGGTTCTGTGCGGAGCCGGCGGGCTTCTCCGGTGCCGAGCGGGGAAGCGGGACCGGTGGGCGCGGAGGGTGCGCGGACGTGAGTGGCCCCGAGCTGCCCTGTCGTCCTCTGGACACAGAGTCGCGGGTTTGGGGCCACCCAGGCCCCGCTGAAGTCAGCTTCAAAGCGGTGTCTGTCCCCACCTGCCCTTCACTGCGGCGGGGCGCGGCGCAGTTTCGCTTTCTGCACCCATGGTCTTGGAGCCTCCGTCCTGCCCGTGGGCCGAGTCAGTGACCACAGCGCTGCCGCAGGACAGGGACTTGACAGTTACTCCGCGTCAGGGGACGTGGGCTCCTCTGTGCAGGGAAGCGCATCCTTTGCCTGTTCTGTGTGGCAGGCTGTTTTTGGACCCGGTGGGGAGGGATCCGCGCCCTGGCCGTCACCGACTGGCTCTTTCCCTGCAGCGCCAGTGAGGTGACACGGTCTCAGGGCTCAGCGAGCCTTCCTCCCCGGCCTCCTGCCGCGGACCGAGAGCTGCTTCACACCGGGCTGCGCACACAGGTGAGCTGTAGGGCCGCCGGGCGGGAGGAAAGGAGGGGCGTCTCCACTGCCCTTGGGGCCCTTTCCTCCGTCTGCCCTCTGCAGGCCTCCTGCCTGGCTTTCCCCCTGAGGATGCCCTCCGGCTTAGCGAGGCCCCAGGTCCCATTCATTTGCTGCAGCCTTCTCTTTGAAGCCCCAGGGACTTACTTCCCTGAATAGGAGGAATGTGTTGGCCCGATGGCCCTGCCAGCCAGCCCGTCAGCGGCCTTTGTCTGTCGTCTGTCCTGCCTTTCATTTCGCCCACGTCCACGTTGTTTGGCCCAGGCCTCCTCACTTCTCAGCTGATCTCCCCCCATTTTTTTCCTTTCCTCGGAGGCCAAACGGACCTTTTCCTCCAGTCCGGCACAGGTTTGTGTGACATGGATCAGACTCTTAGTTCTGGGAGCTGCGACCGTGGTGGGCCTTGTCTGGGTTTATCTGGAAAAGATTCAGCCCGTTTTTTTTCCCTATATGTTGGCTTTTCACTTAAGTGCGCGTTTTGTTACGTTTACTGAATGCAAAATTGATGAGTTCATTGTAAGACAAAAACACACACAAACCAGTGATATAACTGAAAGTGAAACTTCCCGGTTGCCTGCTGTTTTAGTATAAATGTGTTCCTCCTCTTCCTCCGGCACCCAGAGCCATTCAGAAAAGTCGTATTTCTTACACGGATCGACGCCTGTTAGACCTTCATTGGATGGGTTAAAACCTGAAAGGTGGCTGGCTTGGCCCTGAGGGGCGAGGCTGGCGCTTTCTGAGGGTCAGGATTCACCTACAGAGGAGCTGTCTGGGTCTTGGGAAGGGACCTATCCTCCAGGAGCAGCTTCCAGCTCAGGCCGGAGCTCACATCCGCCCTGGCCTCCCTCAACTCCCGGGCTGCTGCCGGCATGGCACGGACACACTTCCCAGCCAGAGCCCTGTGGGGTCAGGCCTGGGCCCTGGGTTCCCCTTGATTGTCCCCTTGGCGCAGGACCCGATGCTCTTAGCTGCCGACTGCCTGGTTTTGACACAAGAGAGCCAGGCCTAGCTCCCCACTTAAATTGCAAGTTCATGTTCTCTAAAATTGAAGCATGAATTTTAGGAATGACCCACGGAGGTCTGAGTAGGAAAATTTTATTGAGAAAGAAAGCTCTGCCGAAGAGAGACAGAAAGGGGAGCCCAGAAAGGTGGGTAACCCAGAGTCGCTTTTTCCAGGGGGAATTTATGGGCCAAAATCATGAGGTGAAGCGGGCTCAAAGTAGGGGCTCCCAATAAGATTCAAGGAGGTGGACAAATTAGTGGTTAACCAATGGGTAAAGTGGGGGCTTCCAATAAGATTTTAAAGAAATTGGCAAACCATATTTAGCCTATGGAATTACAACAATCACAGTCGTTTAAGCAGTCTTGATCAAATGGGGTTCAATGAGAAATCAAGTTGTCTTTTTGATCCCAGGTGGACCAAATTCCTGGCCCTTTATCCTGGGGAATTTACAATTACTGTACTCCTGGGAAGGGGGTGGATCTAGATCATGACTTAGTTATTCAGGAGAGTGAGGCCTTATCACTGTTATCTGGGAGTTCTACTGATGTCCTTGACCTTTGGTAACTGTCTATCTTCGTGTGAGTTTTCCAAGGGCCTGCCCTGTCTATCTGCCTTCCTTATGTGTAACTAGCTTTTCTACCTATCATAGTTTCATCTCAGACTCGATTCCTATGGTCTCTGTTCCCTGTCACTGGCAGGGCGTGTGGCTGACGCACAGGGAGGCTAGTGCCTGGTCCTCCAGCTTGCTGCAGACACACGGCGGAGCCAGAGCTTCCGGCTCGGGTCTTCTACCTCACGTTGCTGGGAGCTTATGGAAGGCCCGGGAGCTGCCTTGGTTGGATGAGCAGGGCCGGATGGGGTGGTGGGGGATGGCGGTGGGGGTGTGTGTCAGGTCGTGCTGGGTGTGACGAGCTTTCGATGTCTGCAATCAGATGACCTGGCTCCCTCACTCCTGTCTGTTCTTGACAACTGGGTTCCAGATCCTCGGTTGTTAGTGATAGTCCCTGGAATTTGTGCCCAGGGCATCGAGGCCTTCTGCACTCCTCACTGTCCAGGGAGCAGCCTTCTCATTTGACCCAGCTTCCTGCGAGCTACCGAGTCTACTTCGCCTCAGGGTGACTTCCACAGGAACTTCGAGGTGGAGTACGAGTGAAATTCTCAGCACACTTCCGGAGGAGGCACTGGACAGATTTATTAGGCAGAAATGTGGGAAGTACACATCCAGGCAAAGCAATAGAGTTTGGGCTAGGCAGAGAGAGAGAGAAGAGACTTCCGTTTGGAACGGGAATACTGAAGCTTTTGACGGGGAAGTCTGGAGTTTGCCAATCTGTGGTTTGCAGGGTGGGGAGGGGAGTTTGGTTCATTCATAGGGAGCCTAAGGTGTGGTCAGAGAGGCATCTGTTCTGGAAGGCAGGTGTCCTTTCCAGCGGAACGGGGAAAGGAGGGCTAATTTGCAGGTGAATTCAGACCGCTCAGGCTGATTGTTTTGGGAGAAGAAAAAGACTGCAATTGCTTTTTCAATTTCCCGATTTCCTCCTCTCCTTTTGATCTCTTTATTTCCCTCGTCTCTCCTCACTGCAGCCCGTCTGCCAGGCCCAGGCCGGGCTCTGTCTTTAGCCACCTTGTGCGGGGTGAGCTCCAGCCTTGCTGGGCTTGCTCAGTGCCAGAGCCCAGGCCCCTCGGGGCCTCTCTTAGCTTCTCTGAGTGACAACTGCCGCTGAGGGGGAGAGGAGGCTTCTGTGCCTTCCCTCAAGGGCCGCAGTAAATAAACCAATGGAGATTAAAGTGCAGAAAGACAATGCAACTTAGTCTGTTGAGACTGGGTCTCGCTGTGGGACTCAGGCCGGCCTGGGGCTTCCACTGGGCCTCCAGAAGCCATTTGGATTTCTTAAACTGCAAAAGGGAAGGAACCTGGGAGACTTTCTTTCTGCGCCTTAAGCTGACCCCAGGTCTTGCTCTGCAAAGGCTTCCTCTCCCGGACTCCACTGTGGGGACGGCTGGCAGCCCACGAGGCTGAGTGGCTCTTGAGTCCTGTCCTGGGGACTCCGGCTGACCTGGGGGCTGGGTCTCCCCTCACCCTCTCTGGCCTCTGACCTTCCAGGGGTGGTGGGTGATGATGCAGTTGATGTTCCAGACCCTTTTCCTAGGGCCTTGGGTTACTCCAGCCACAGTTCCCTGGCGGGCCCTGATACCCAGAAGACCTGCGTGTACTGTCACCGAGCTCGATGGGGACATTTTGGAGGGGACAAGGAGAGCCCTCCACTCACTCTGCCTGCCAGATGGGGCAAGTGGGGCCTCGCAGTGTGCAGGGCTGGGTGGGGAGAAGTCAGTCCCTGGGCACTGAGGAGGAAGGGCTGTGAGCCCTCCGCCCATCTGCCCTGGGGTTTTGTTCTAGATCCTGCTACTAAAATTTTCTCTGATTGTCAAAATGCACCTAGAGTGCACCGATCCAGTGATGAGTTAGGAGGCCTTTGACACCGGTAGCCACTTGGAGGGGAGAGCGTGTGGATGTCGAGGAGTTGGCTGTACCTGACGACACCCCAGATTCCCCCAGGCGAGGGAGGGATCTTGCCCTGTTTTTCAGGGTGTCTTGGGAGGGGGAGCCTGGCAGATGGGGACACACAGGAAATTGTTGCTTTATTAGCTGAATTCAAAATGTGACTTTTGCTTGCATGGTGCTGTTGACACTGAAGGAATAAATGTAACCCCCGACCTGCTAGGTGTTGGATACACTGATTTGAATTCTAGGGAACGAGGGAGGTTGAGTAGGACAGTTTTGTTAAGAGAGAGAGGTCCTGAGACACAGGGTGGGATGAAGGTGGTGTCAACAAGCCCACTTCTCCAGGAGAATTTATAGAGCAAATTCGTCAATGAGAACAATGTGAATCAAAACCAGGTGCCCTAAAACAGACCCCGAGACGAAGACCGCAGGCCATCAGCCGGGGTTCCGGTGTCATCCACATGCCCTGGCTGTCATTGGTTCAGTATTAGCTGAGTGTCTGTGCTTGTCATCTTACTGGGTGATTATAATTTGACTCACATTGTACCCGCCCCTCGTGACTTTGCTCTGTAAAACTTTCTCAGAAAAGTGGGCTTGTTGGCGACCCGTTGGGGACCCCTCCTGTCTCTCAGGAGCTATTCCTGTGCCCCATTCTTATCTCCCAGTAAATTTTCCTAGCTAAAAAAAAAAAAAAAAAACCCTCCCCTCCCCCAAACTATGATCAACCAGCAAATCACAAGTCTAGCCTCTTGGGTCACGTAGCGAGTGTGCACAGAAACCACAAGGCCTTTTTGGGAAGGATGAGTCAGGACGTCCTGGTCATCACTGGGGTGTGTGTGTGAGACTGATGTCTAGCTAGACTGCGTTGGACCAGGTGATACCGATTATCTCATCCCCTGGGGGGGGGCGTGTAGCTCGTCATCCTGTCTTTTTCTGGAGGCCTGGCCTTCAGCACAGGCGCCTGCAGCCACAGTGCGTTGGCCCTCCACACACACCTCCCCGAGGCCCCACCCTGTCCGATGCTCTAACATGTTCCTGCCTAACGTAGCTGTGGCACAGCTCTGTCTGTTCCACAGAGTAGTCTCAGGGGAGACTTAGCCTCTTGAACTCCAGTAAAATTCAGCTGTGCATAGGGGCCTTTGTGCTCCACAGCTTTGTAGGGAAGCATCCACTGCTGAATCCTATCAGCCCCAGGACCTCTCTTGCCCTGGGCTGGGCCTAGTGGTGCACATCTGTAATCCCAGCACCCTGGGAGGCTGAGGCAGGAGGATGGCAAGGTGGAACACAGCCTGGGCCACTTCACAAGTCAGCCCCAAAACAAAAAAAATAGAAAAAGGGCGGGGGATGGAGCTCAGTGTGAAGGCCCTGGGCTCGGCCTCACTAGCTCCCTCGCAGCTGTCTTCTGAGCGGTCGCCTTTTGTTCCGCCTTAACCTGCCCCATCCCTTCCCCTGCGGTCCTGGAGACCTGGGAGGGGTTCTTCTTTGTGACCTCTGGAAGCCAGGAGGGGGACAAGTTCTCTAAGGAACTCA
>PVIR01041494.1:0-12709 GCA_004026965.1 Petromus typicus
GAGGCTGAGCTCAGGGCCAGCCTGAACCACAAAGTGAGACCCTGTCTCCAAAAACCTAAAAAAAAAAAAAAAAAAAAAAAAGAAATTCTGAAGCAGGAAGGGGAGGATGAATGAGGAAAGGCTGAAGACCTCCCCAGGTTTCCAGCTTATGGGACAGGGCAGGGGGTGGTGCTGAGGCAGCGTTTGGAAAGTGGAGTAGGAGTGGCCTAGCACCTTCAGACAGCCACACAGAACTCCTTTCTGATCATGGAGGTCAACTACTCAGCTCCCACTGGATCTCCATCTCTTTTCTAGAAGTGAAACATGCCTTTCCTTCACCTATTTTCATTACTTTTTTTTGGAAAAAAAAAAAAAAAACAACTCTACTTGGACACTGCAGACTCTCTTCCAAGGGAAGCACAAGCCTCCATCCAGGAGCATCACAGCCTATCACCAACATCTTCACCAAGGGATCTGTCTTGGCTCTCCAGTGGAGCCTCCTTCCACAGTGTCACCAACCTGTCATCTAACCAGCTGACTTTCAGTTCAGGTACTGCTTCTAAGTCATGCATCTCTCATTTTATATGTGTGCTCTTGAAATTTTTAAAATGTCAACTGCTGTGCCTTACCTTTGTCCATGGATACATTATTTAACTCTTAAAATTAGTTACATGTATTGACATAGATACATGAATTGACATAGATAAACCTAATAATATATGTTGAGGGCCGGGATTTAGGTCAAATGGTACTACATTTACCTTGGGAGCAGAAGGGCCCGAGTTTGATCCCCAATACCAAAAAAAAAAAAAAAAAAAAAAAAGTTGAGCCAAAATTAAAGCCAAATTGCAAAATATGTGCCTTATTACATCACAATCAATCCATCACTTGTGAATTCACTAGTTCCCAAGTATTAGTTGTAACTCAATACAAGTTGGTTGTAGGTCAGTATACTGAGATCTAGATGTTTACCTGCAAACAGGCTATACGCAACAGAAAGGAGATGAATCTTCCATTGGCCTACTTATCCCAAGTTGTTAAAATCTCAGGCCATCTGTAACTTGAGGCTCCACTGTATTTGCCTAAATTTTTTAAATATGTAAAAAAAAAGAAATAAAATTTTTTAAAATGTAAAAAATTGCTTATGAATTCATATACCCAGAGTACTAAAACATCTAAACAAATGATAAAGCAAAATTTAGGGGAGTCATTGCTTTTGAAAGGAAGGAACTCTGTTAATCATTTTTGTCAACCACACCTAGACAATCAGCAAGAGCTATGTGAAGCAGAGGTGCCCAACCTTTCAATTCTGAAATCCTAAGGTATCTGGACCCGTTTTACTATTCCTTTTGCTACTTTTGAGCAGCAGGTAGTGATTTCTTATTGCCCAGTATCTATCTTGATCTGTTATATATTTGTTGGCACAGACTAGACCTGAGCACAACTTTCCATGATCTTCAATAAACGCAGTTGCTTAGTCCGTATTAAAAAAAAAAGAAAGGAAAGAAAGCGAATGGTATTGGGAAGATGTACCCAGAACATGTCCAATGTACTTATAAAAGCTATATTTACTTTGTAAAAATATCTGAAACAAATAAAGCAAAAAAGTAAAAATTTGAAGAAATAGGTGCCTGAGAATTTACTATTCCTTATATATTTTTAAGGTACTTAAAATGCTTCAAAATTATTTTTAAATTCACAAGCAAGTGGGAAAATAATAAGCGATACCATAGAGGTATTGGTTAAAGATTACGAGATTGGAAAATATTAATTCTATGAGGAGAATTTGTGTCCCTAAATAAATCATTAATGGAAATATGGCCAATTTAGATGTCTGGTACTTTTTTTTTTTTTTTTTTTTTTTTTGAGACCAGGTCTCATTTTGTAGTTCAGGATGGCCCTGACCTTACTATGTAGCTCAGGCTAACCTCAAAATCACAGCTACCCTCCTGCATCTGCCTCCTGAGCACTGGAATTACAAGCATGAGCCACCACACCCAGCATTGTGGTATGTGGTACTGACTGTCGGTAAGTGTGAGTCACCATGCCTGGTATTGTTGTATGTAGTTACTGGGGATCAAACCCAGGCCCTTGTGCTTGCAAGGCAGAAGCCAGAACCACTGATCTGAATCCCCAGCCTGATGTCTGTTGCTTTTGAGTCAGTGAACATTTATTAAGCCCTAACATGTTCATCATTGGAAGGCATAGGTATGACTATAGTAGTATCTGTATCATTAGGCCATGCACAATCTGGAAAGGAAAACAAAATTCAAAAACACAATGGAATGATAACCAATCTACACTAGCAAGTTTAATAAAATTTCTGAGACACCTATGACTACCTGGGAAACTGGGAAAATATTCACAGAGAAGGAAATATTTAAGCTGGATCTTAAGAAATAACAGGAGACAAGCATAACATATATGAAAATATAAAGCTGTGAAACTTCAAAATGACTAAAGGTGAACTTTGAGAAGGACTGATTTATGGAACAGTTTTGCATGGTGTGCTAGATGCTGCTTCTTTACAATAAATCTCTGTGGAGGGATGGAAAGAGGGATCAGTGTCTCAACTTACAAACAAAAGGCAGCTAAGGGAAGCATTCACCAAAGGAGTAACAAGACATTTCAGATTAGGAGCACTGAAAAGGAAAGTGGTGGCTGGAGCTGAGTGGCTAGAGAGTAGCAAGCAGTCACCCATTTCAGAACAATGGAGAGACACTGAAGCTCAAAACTAAGGCTGGACAACAACAGCCTAACCGGAGAGACATATTTGAGGGAAATGCTTGAAGTCACGTGGGGAGAATTTAATAATGGATTAATTGTAGGGAGTGACAGAAAGTAGGAAATTGAACATATTTTTAATCTCAATTGGCCTATTTAATGAACTTTTAAAAGATTTACATTGCATAAATTAAAATGCATCTGTGCTCACATTAGTAGCACATATTCTAAAATGTATCTATTTTAAATATATAGTTGGATCAATTTTGGCAAATGTTCATGTCCCGTGTAACCACAACCAAGATGTGGAATATTTCCAGAGTCTAAAATGTTTTCTTATGCTCTCTACAGTCAGCAAACAATATCCTTACCTCACCCAAACCAGATAACCACAGACAGGATTTCTGTCACTATAAATTAGGGTTTTTTTCTTTTCTAGAATTCTATATAAATAGAAAGGGCAATATATGCTACCTTTTATTGCTTTTTTTCAATCAGCATAATATTTCTGAAATTCATGCATTTTAACATTTTTAAATTTTCATCAGTGCATATTTGCAGTACATAGTGATTACATTCATTGCAGATGATTTGTACATGTGCATAACACATATTAATTCTTTTTTCCTTCCCTTTCCTTCCACTTCCTCTTTAAAAGTATTTTTGTCAGCATCATTTATTTACTTACTTTATGTTATTATCAATTTAATTATCATGAAAATAGATGAGCAGATTAGCAGCAAGACTACCAGGCAAAAAGCCTGCAGAACACACAAGACAGTTACACCAACTGAAGGTACATATTTGTATACTTTGTCCATGCTAGATTATAATAACTTTTCTTCTTTTTTTATTTAGTTATCTGTCTTTTTATTTTGCACTGAATGTGCTCACTTCAGAAGTGCATGTGCTAAAATATATTGCACTTTATTAATATATTGGGTTTCTTAAGTAAGAAAAATCATGTGATATTTAATGTTTTGGGTCTGATTTACTTCATTCCCTATCATAGTCTCAGGGTGCATCCATTTTGTTACAAATGTCTTCAGTTTATTCTTTTTTATGGCACAGGAGTACTTCACTGTATATAAATACATTTTCTTTATTCAATCATCTGTTCATGAACATTTAGTCTGCTTTAAAGATTCAGCTAGTATGAAATTCATCCATTTTTGTCATCTGTATCAGGTCATGTCTTTATATTGCCAAGTAGTATTCCATTGTGTGGAAGTACTATTTTTATTTATTTCCCCTGTTGATGGATTTTTTTTTTTTTTTGAGACAATGTCTTGCTTTGTAGTTCATGCTGGCCCTGAGCTCAGCCTAAAACTCACAGCAATCCTCCTGCCTCTGCCTTTCAAGTGCTGGGATTACAGGTGTGAGCCACCATGCCCAGATATTGATGGATATTTGAATTGGTTCCAGTTTAGGGCAACTATGAATTGAGTTGTTATAAACATTTATGTACAAGTTAGGTTTTTTTTTTTTTTCTCCCAGGGGAAATAGCTGGTCTAGAACATGTTGAGTATGGGTTTAATTCCATAACAAATGGCCAACCAGTTCTGAAAGTGGTTTTCCTATCAATAAAATATGGAAATCTCAGTTTTATATTCTTGCCACTATTCATGTTGTTAATCTGCATATCATTAGGTATTCTTGTGTGTGTGTGTGTGGGTGTGTGTGTGTGTGTCTGACATGATGCATTGTAAATTTAAATTTTATTCATTTGATGGAAAGCATCAGTTCTTCTGTTTTGCAAAATGTCGATTCCATCTTTTGGTTTCAGGAGTTCTGTACACACCTTGGGAAAGTGGAATAGTAGGAAACACATAAACCCGCAAAAAAGGAGCAGTGAAGACAGAATGATTCTGAAAAGGAGGAAAGACTGGAATAAGCTCCGTTTTGAATCTTCTATGTTTGAGATACAGATGAGGCATTTTGTTTAAGACAGAAGAATAAATCTGTGCTCTGGGGCCCAGGAAAGAGTGATCTCTAAGGAGGTTATGTTTCAAGACATAGAAGCCTATCTAACAGTGTCAAACATCACAAAAGTTAAACTAAAATGGAAACTCAAGGATGGGTTTCTGCAGTGATTCTAAACTGAAAGAAACAACCTATTGGAAATAAGTTCAGTGGATCTTGACCAATATATTTTACAAAATAAGGTAGAATAGAAAATTAGACCACAAACAGTAAGGTTAAGTGTTGTTTCATAAGACTTAATGGTTTATGCATACATTTTGTACTAAACTACAGTGTAAAATAATTCTTTGATTTTGGGTTATGGTACAAAAATGTTGAAAGGAAAGAAGGCACAGATGTCCTCTTAGTGTTACTCTATGGTAGTAATCCATAATGATCAAAGAGGCATGCTCATTTGAGTCTGGCTTCAAGCCCTGGATTCTTCTCCTTAGTTAGCTGTATGATCTTGACTGAGTTACAGAAACTCTCTAATTCTTACTTTCTGTAAGTGAAAGCTGAATGTACTGGTAAGAGTTTCATCAAGAGACCTGTTGTCAGTACTTCTTTAGCACACACTAGAGCCCAACACCTACCTGCTCCCTGACCTACCTCCAGAAATGACCTGCATGAAGCTCTCAGCTGAGCCAGTATGTCTGGGCTGAATTTCTCTTCCTGATTCTTCTGGGCTTCTTGGTGTAAAACCAAATGACATAAGCTTCTACCCCAAGAGAACTAAGTGGATTCATGCTCTAAAGCACTCTTCACAATGACCAGAAAAGACCAAGCTCTCTGGAACTGTTGGTTAATGTCACTTCTTGATTTTATGTAAGAGGAGAAATTGAATTTCATTAGATTATGGAATAAAGAGAGTTCACTAGGGATATCCTTAAGAATCTGGTTGGTGGATGGGGTCAGGGATATGGCTCAGTGGTTCCGGTGCCTGTCTTGCAGGTGCAAGGACCCAGGTTCGATCCTCGGTAACCACATAACAATCCTGGGCATGGAGACTCACCGCAGCAGCAACCAGTACCACATACCACAGTGCTGGGCATGGTGGCTCATGCCAGCACTCGGGAGGCAGAGGCAGGAGGATTCCTGTGATGTGAGTTCAAGACTGAGCTCAGGGCCAGCCTGAACTACGAAGCGAGACCCTGTCTCAAAAAAACCTAAAAAAAAAAAAAAAAAAGAATCTGGTTGGTGGAAACAACCCAAATGGCCACTAACTGATAAATAAAATATAGCATATTCACATAAATTGCTACTATTTTTTTACATTACAAATGAATAATTGATTCAAAGTGGATGCATCATCAGTGTGGAGATTCCCCCAAAACCTAGGATTTGAGGTCCCATTAGAGCCTGGTATCCCTTTGCTAGGTATGTTCATGAAAAAATTGAAAGAATCATATCATAGTGACACATGTGCACTCATGTTTATAATAGCTCAGTTTATAGCTAAATCTTGGAAACAGTCCAAATGCCTATCAACAGGATACTAGGTAAAGAAGATGTGTTTTATTAAATATAAAATGAAGTATTACTCAGCTATAAAGAATGATAAATTATACTCAAATGGATGCATCTTGAGCACATATTCATAAATTGAATGAATAGGACATAGATGTACAAATACAATTTCTCTAGTATCATTTCTCTATAAGAAGCTGGAGATGTAAATGAGTTCCAAAATGTATGATAGATATTGTGAAATAGGAAGAAAATGTTGAAAAGGAAAGGGAGGGTAGAAGAAAGTAAAGAAGGGAAAGAAAAAATTTGATTAAAAAAGGGAACAAAACTTGTGTATATAGGGAGTGAGGTGTTGTGGGGAGGGTGGAAGAATGGGAACAAATTAGAATCAAAATGAGTCACGTACAGATACAAATTCTCAATGTTAAATGTGATCATAATGTATGTTTAAAATGTACCAATAAAATCAATTTAAAAAATAAAGTAGATATATCCAGTTAAGCATAAAAAGCTGGCTACAAAAGAACATGGACTGAATATACAATATTCAAAATAGGTGAATTTATAAAGACAACCAGCAGATTAGTGATTACTGAGAGAAAGGGGCCAGGAGGAATGGGGCCTAACTGCTTAATAATGATAGTTTCTTTTACCTTTTTTTCATTGAATTTATTGGTACATTTAAGATATACATTAAGCCTGAGTTCACTGTAAACAAAACAAAACAAAATATACATTATGATGACATTCAAGATTGAGAATTTGTACCTGTACAGGATATATCTTGATTCTTATTTTTCCCACTCCCCTCCTCTCCTTAAAATCCCCCACTCCTCTATATACATAAACTTTGTTTCCATTTTTTTTGTTGTTTTTACCATCAATTTTTTCCTTATTTTCTTTACTTTCCCCTACCCACCCCTCTTCCCTTGAACATTTTCTTCCTAGTTCACAATACCTTGGCTATAGGTTTCTTTTTCCTTTTAGTTTAACAAAATATTCTGAAACTAGACAGTAGTGATGGTTGTGCAACATTATGAATGTGCTAACTCCCACTAAATTGTATAATTTTAAAGGATCAAAATGGTTGTTTTTATGTGTATTTCACTCTATTTTTACAATGTTCTGTTCAACTTAAAGAAGCTTCACAGCTCTTTGTCTTTCCAAGCTGTCAAAGAACAAAAAGCCTTCTTGAGAGCACAATGAGAAAGATTAGCTTCTGAGGGGGCAGAGCCAAGGCAGGATATCCTGAGAATAGGCAGAGAGGAGTGTGTCTGGAGGAAGCGAGCCAGGGGACGGGAAAGTGACGGAGGAATAAAGGACACCTTTCTCCTGTGGAGAAATCTTCATCTGTCCCCCGCTAGCACTCATTTCCGCCTATCTCTCAGGCCCCAAAGCCTTCTTCGGAACCACATTACCTACCAGAAATTTCCAGAATATGCTAGAAGGGCTTTGAGCCGTGGATTGGACACAGCTAGCCTCTCCTCCCCTCATTAGAGAGGGGAATGACGGGAGAAAAAATTGATAATGATCTGTCTGTCTCCATTGCTGACAGGTGTTTGGCTTGGCCCCAAGAAGCTGGAAGCTAAATTCTTTATTATAAGCTGATTTCTCAGTGAGTGGCATTATTATTATTAATAATTAAAATTAATTTACTATTAAATTCACTATCAAGTACAGCAACATTGTATGTAATCTGGACCATGAACACAATTTTTTAAAATGTCTTCTTTTCTATTACGGGTATTCGACTCCCCTACAACATATTTGCTTCCTTAATTATGTCTGATTTAAGATAATTTGAAAGTTACTTTGTGTTCTCAGAGGTGCACCCTGCAAGCACCCTTCTCTTGGATTCTTTTTCCTTCAAATACACTTAGTTTTTCTCTTTCTGACAAACTTTCCTTTACACTAAAGACCAGTTTTTTTCAAATATTGTGTAGGGCCAGGGATTTAGCTCAGTGGTTCTGCCTTCTGCATGGCAATTATAAGGTCCAGAGTTCAATCCCCAGTAACCACATACTGGAGTGCTGGGCATGGTGGCTCACGCCTGTAATCCCAGCACTTGGGAGGCAAAGGCAGGAGGATTGCTGTGAGTTCCAGGCTTGCCTGGGCTACATAGTAAATTCAGGGCCAGCCTGCACTACAGAGAGAGACCCTGTTTCCACAAAAAGAAATAAAAACCATTCTATAACTATATTCATTAGGACATGAAGTATGAGAATAATCATAGCAGTAATTAATGATTCTCAGTTTAATATGCCTCGAATTTTGCTAATATCTTAAAGTCAAAAATGCTGAAATAGAGCCAGGGATATAGCTCAGTGGTTCCGGGGCCTGTCTTGCAAGCGCAAGGACCCGGGTTCGATCCCCAGTAACCACATAACAATACTGGATGTGGAGACTCACCCCAGCAGCAATCTGTACCACATACCACAGTGTCAGGTGTGGTGGCTCATGCCTGTAATCCCAACACTTGGGAGGCAGAGGCAGGAGGACTGCTGTGATGTGAATTGGAGGCTGAGCACAGGGCCAGCCTGAACTATAAAGCAAGATCCTGTCTCCAAAAAAAAAAAAAAAAAGCTGAAATAGAGGCCAGGGATTTAGCTCAGTGGTTCCAGCACCTACCTTGCAAACACAAGGTCCTGAGTTCAATCCCCAGTAACCATATACCACAACGCTGGCCATGGTGACTCAGTACCAGCAATCAGTACCACATACCACAATGCCGGGCATATTGGCTCACGCCTGTAATCCCAGCACACAGGAGGCAGAAGCAGGAAGATTGCTGTGAGTTCAAGTCTTGCCTGGGCTACATAGTGAGCTCAGGGCCAGCCTGAACTACAAAACGAGACCCTGTCTCAAAAAAAAAAAAAAAAAATGGTGAAATATTCTTGTTATTTATCCAAACAAGGACCATGTAGCAGAGCGAGAACATAGAGAAATAAGTAACATACAATCTCATTCTCAAAAACTACCAATATAGTAGGGAAAATAAACTTAGAAACATGATTTGCTCTCAAATTCAATAAATATAAGCAAAACTCAATCAACTCAGTCTTTTGGATGAAGGTCTCAATGAAAATATATATGAAAGCTATTGAAAAAATATTTCCTTTTGTAGCTTTAAGACATTTTATTAATATACACAGAGCCAAGACAATCAGGGTTACTATTCATCTATCTTCAGTACCTTTCAGATTTTGTTTATTTTCATTTGTTATTATTATTAATATGAATGCATTCGTATTACTTTTCTTGATACATTCTAGTATCCTTCAATTAGCCTAAAGGAATTAAAGAAGTTATAAAAACTGAAGTGTTGCTTTTACGCTAGCAAATGTCTCAGGTTCAAAGTTTATTAAGAGGGAATTATTGATTGTCTTAGAGAAGATGTCAGCAGATGATAGGCAGGACCTAACACAGCATGTGATGTGTGCAATTTGTTCTTGGCTAACTGACTATCTATCTCTGTCACTGGTCTCTCTCTTGATGACACAGTTCAGGCTCTCTAGATCCAGGGCACTACTAAGGCACTGATGTTGAAGACATTAGTAAGAGGAAAGGCAATTGTGGTCTACCTCTCCAAGCTACCTTGGATAGCCTACTATCTTGGATATACCTACTATCTCACTATAGTTTGGGAGTCCACATATCTTATCCCCTCTGGCAGGAAGAAGTCCTCTAAAACATCATTCCAGTGAAACAATAACAAAAAAGTAATTGAGTTCTAATGTTATTTAGACTGAAATTACTTGTTCATTCACTTTTTCGTGCATCAAGATGTAATAAAACCTTTTGCATACCAGGACAGAATAGCAGGTGGCAGCACTTTGGGTAGCGTGGTATTACCACTTATGGCCAGGTTGACCAGATGTCACCAAATTAGGACTTATCTTTGACTGTAAGAGTAGAAATACTATAAAATAAGAGATTAGCTACCCTACAAGTGTTGAAGAAGATCAAAAAATGACATTGAGTTTGCAGAGAAGTATCATCTTCTGTTCATTGGTTGTAGAGCTTTAACATTTGCATGGCATTAGCAGCTAAGTTTTGTTTCCTAAAATTTATATGTTGAAGTCTTAACTGCAATTACTTAAAATTTTGAAAATGGGACTTTAAAAATGGTTAAATTAAAATGAAGCCATTTAGTTGTATTTGAATCACTGTAGTATTTCTTGTTACTTCCAATTCATAATTTCATGGATGGATATATTATTTCATGGATGTATTATTTTTTGTCACTACATACCTACATTTTAATACAAATATTTTAAATTTGTGCCTTCAACTTTAAACTAAACAATCTTTTAGTTTTAAGTCTAAAAAAGAAAAAATGAAGCCATTTAAGAAGACTCTAAACCAGTACGGCTGTTATCCCTTTCAGAAGAAGAAATTCAAAGCAAGAGGCACTAGATGTGCCCCACAGGGAGAGGACCAGGTAAAGACACAACAGGAAGGTGGCCATCTACAGGTCAAAGAGGGAGTTCTCAGAAGGAATGAAACCCGCTGGTACCTTGATCTTGGCCTTGCCTCCAGATGTATAAGAAAAATTTCTATAGTTTAAGCCACTTAACCTGTTATGGTATTTATAGCACCCCCAGAAAAATCAAAACACCAGCCTAAAATCATTCATATTGGCGTAAAGAATCTTATGACCTGTGCCCATTCTAGACCAACTAAATCAAAATGTGGGGAAGGGGACAGAGATGTGGATTTTTAAAAGGTGGTCCCTCCAAAAAAATTGCCAAGATTCCCATCTACATCAACAACTTCCATCTACATCACAACAACTTGAGAGCTAACTACATGCATTATTAAGGCAGATTTGCTTGTTTTACTCAGAAAAAAAACTGGAATCCAAAGGAAAACAATGTGTAGAATTGGTCCTACAAGCCAGGCCTTTGAATACAGAGCTTGCAGCTCTTTTCGCCCAGCAGGGCCTTGAGAAGTCGCCATTGAGAGTGAGCACTCCACTCAGAGCATAAACTCAGGGCAAAGTTGATTAGGGCATCGGTGCCAGGGAGGGGCGCTGAAAAATCTGTTTCATTGGAACTGATATTGAGGGTGTGTGGATTTGCTGGTTAAGAGAGACCTACAGGAACTAGGCCAAGCAGGTACTTATCTGATCACCATGCCTAGACTATGCCCTTTGCTAGGGTAACCCAGTCACTTAAACTCTTAATAATTCTAGAGTAAGGCTGCATAATAGCCTCAAAATCTTCCCTGCTCTAGGAGAGGCCTGTTTCTTCTTTTTTTTTTTTTCTCTGTCTGGCAAAGAATAATTGGCTCCAACTGTTTATAATTATCATTCATATTATTAACTGGTAAGCTTTCAGTGTTTTCTTTGAGCAAACAAATCAACTCTCTTTAGCCTTTTAGCAAAGTCCACTTCTTGCTCCTGTTGTCAGTTTGGTTTTCTACCTTATGTGACCCCAACTAGCCATAATAAAAATCAATTGCATGGTCAATGAATATTTACAAGAATAAATAGATTGCTTCTCTTCTTGTTCCTTCCTTCTTTCTCAGCTACGAGTTTCTGTGACTTGAAAAATATGTAAGAAAAAAAGAATAATTCAGATATTTACTCACAGAAAATCAATTATGTAAAAAGTTAGCTTATGAGAGATGCAGAAATAGCATGTTGTGTCAGTTTTAACATCTAAGTACCAGGTTGTGCTGACGTGGTCTCTATAGCCCTATCTGGTTCTTTAAATATTGTGTTAGGTTATTTGTCTTCTCATCACTTTTCCTTTTACTTGTTTGGTTTTTTATAACCTTTCATTATGAAACACTTTTTTCCCTCCTAAGCAATGAGAAGTTGATGCCATAGAAAACCTCAGTTCCGTGAGGCTGCGGAGAAGAAGGAACCCTTCTCCACTGCTGGTGGGACTGTAGACTCGTACAACCCCTGTGGAGATCAGTTTGGAGATTCCCCAAAAAGCTAGGATTGGAGGTTCCATTTGACCTGGCCATTGCCCTGCTAGGTATATACACAAAAGAGTTAAAAGACTCATATCACAGTGACATATGTGCACCCATGTTTATAGCAGCCCAATTTGTGATTGCTACATCTTGGAAACAACCCAAGTGTCCATCAACTGGAGACTGGATAAGAAATCTGTGGTTCTTCTACAAAATGGAGTATTACTCTGCCATAAAAAATGATAAGTTTGAATCATTTCTACTAAAATGGACATACCTTGAGGATATCCTCATAAGTGAAATAAATAGGGCACAGATAGGTACATATTGCATCTTTTCTCTGGTATGAGAAAATAAAGATGTAAATGATTCCTAGAATTGTATGTTATATATTATGAAATAGAAAATGCTCAAAGTAAAATAAGGTGAAGGGGGAAAAATAATGAGATTGTAAAGTGAAATAAATAGGGCACAGATAGGTACATATCGCATCTTTTCTCTGGTATGAGAAAATGAAGATATAAATGAGTCCTAGCATTGTATGTTATATATTGTGAAATAGAAAATGCTCAATGTAAAATAAGGTGAAAGGGGACAATGTTGAGATTGTAACAAAAAAGTAAGGAAACAAATTTTATGTATATGGGGGGGT
>PVIR01041495.1:0-12691 GCA_004026965.1 Petromus typicus
ATATAAGTCAGTAGAAGAGTACTTGCCTAATACGTGGGAGGCTATACATTCAACTCTCATTACTGAAAGAAACAAAAGAGTAATAAGGAAATATTAAGAACAATTCTATGCCCACAGAATTTAGGCTTTTATGAAATGAACATTCGCTGAAAGGCACAATTTGCCAAAACTCACATCAGAAAATATATATGGGCATACAGATATTAAGGAAACTGAATCAATATTTAATAACCTTCCATACATTAATACTAAATAACATACTTGTTATGATTTGATTTTGAAATGGCCCACAAAAGCTCATGATTTTCAGGGATGGTTGTCAATGTAAAATGTTCAGAGGTAGTATCCTTAGGAAGGTGATTATATCATACAGACTCTAACCTCATCCATAGGCTAATCTATTAATGGATTACTAATCAGATGGCACTATCGGGAGCCGGCAGAAACTTTAGGACGTACAGCCTAACTGAAGAAATATCACTGAAGGTGTCCCCTAGGAGAGTTTATCTTGTCCCTGGATGCCATGAAGTGAGTAGCATTTTTCTGCCACACCTTTTCCCATGATGTTTCTGTCTGGCCACAGTCTTAAAAGCAGTGCACCCAGATTGTGGACTGAAATCATGACCCAAATAACCTTCCCTTCTTTAAATTGCTTTTCTCAGGCATTTTGTTACAGCTGTGGAAAATTAATGCAATATTAATTACAGAAGACACTAAGTCCAAATTAGTTAATGGGTGAATTCTACCCAAACCGTAAGAAATAAAAGAGACCAATTCTCTACGCTCTCTTTTAGAAGACAGAGAAGCAGGAATATTTGCTAATTCATTTTATGAAGTTATCATCACCCTAATACCAAAACCAAAGACATAAAAATAAAGTTATAGGCCAATGTCCCTTGTAAACACTGATGCAGAAGTTCTCAGTAAAATATAAACAGATCAAATCAAACAATGTATAAAAAGAATTATATATCATGACCAAATAGGATTCATTCCAAGTATGCAACACTAGTTCAACACATAAAATAAATTAATGTCATCCATCACATTAACAGGTTAAATAAAAGATTACATGTTCTTATCACTAGGTACATAAAAAGAACTTGGCAAAAATCAAACACCTCTTCATTATAGAAGGGAGGCTGCCTGCTTAATAAAGAACATCTATGAAACACCTACAACTAATGTCATAACTAAGTAGTACCCAAAAAAATGAAGCTCTCCCACTAAGATCAGAAACTTGACATGGGTGCTTTCTCTTTCTCTCACTATCGCTTTTTGACAATGTACTAGAAGTCCCAGCTGATACGAAAGACAAGAAACGGAAATGAAAGATACACAAATGGAGGAGGGGAGCTAAAATTCTCTCTGTTCACAGATCACATGATTGTTTATGCGACACACCCAAAATCAACCAAAAAAACCTCTGGAACAAATAGGTGCTTATGACAAAGTTCATGATGAAAGGTTAATATGCAAAAAGTTAACTGCTTTCCTACATTCTAGCAATGAATAAGTGGAATCTGAGATTTAAAACATATTACCATTACATTAACACTCCCACAAAATGTAATACTTAGGTATAAATCTAATAATATATGTACATGATATTTATATAAGAAAAATTTTGAAAATGATGAAATAAATCAAAGAACTAAAGAAAAGGAGAGATAGCACGGTCAGCTGTTAGACATCATTTGCTCTCTGTTTTATCTATAGATTCAGAGCAATCCTCAACCAAAGTACAGCTCTTATAAATATTGACAAACTGATTTTAAAATTTATGTAGAGAGGAAAAAACCCAAAATAGATAATTCAATGTTGAAGTTTGAGGACTGATATTACTCTATTTATTTAAGAGTTACTATAAAACTACAGCCATCCAGACAGTATATACTATACTAATGGCGAAAAAATAAACAAATAGATCAGAGAAACAGAGCAGAGAGCCCAGAACCTTTCTGTGTAAATACTGTTAACTGATCTTCACAGTAGAATAAAGACAATACAATAGATATGGATGGCCCTTGCAACAAATGTGCTGGGTCAACTGGATATCCACTAAAAAAAAAAAAACTAGACACAGATCTCACATCCTAAACACATAAGAGATCACAGACCTAAATACAAACGATGAAATTATAAAACTTCTAGAAGACATAACAGAGTTGTGAGCATAGGTCAGTGGTAGAGTACTTTGCCTAGCACGCATGAGGCTGTGGGTCATTTCCTAGCACCAGAAAGGCAGGGCAGCAGGGGAGACCAACAGAGAAATCTAGGTAGTTATGGGTATGGTGATGAGTTTTTACATATAAAACCAAACACACAACCCATGAAAAAAATGAAAAGTTGAATTTCATTAAAAAGTGATCTGCAAAAGATTCTATCAAGAGAATGAGAATCAAGCCACAAGATAAAAGAAAATATTTGCAAGAGAAATATTTGACAAAGAACTCTTTATCCAAAATATATTAAAAACTCAACAATAAAAAAAAAACTTGATTTATTTAAATGGAAAAAAGACCTGTATAGATACCTTACCAGAAAAGATCAATAAGCATACTAAAAGATGTTTATCATATATCATTAAGGAATTACAAACCAAAACAAAATGAGATATCAATACCTTCCTACTAGAATGGTCAAAATCTGAAACATCTGATAACACCAAATGCTGACAAAAATGTGGATACATTCCTGATGGTCATACAAACTAATACAGCCACTCAAAACAGTATGGCAGTTCCTTACAAAACTATACAAACTCTTACCCTACAACCGAGCAATCATGCTTCTTGGTATTTATCTAAAGAAACTGAAAATGTATGTAACAAAAATCATGCACGTGAGATACTCAGCTTTATTCATAACTACCAAAACTTAAAAGAAGCACGACCTCCTGCAGTAATGAATGGATAAATAAACAATGACAAATCCAGACAACGAAAAGACATGTGGAAAACATAAATGACTCTTGTAAAAGAAGCCAATGTAAAAAAAATTACATACCGTATGTTTCCAACTATATGACATTGCAGAAAGGAAAAATTATAGACAGCAGTGGCTGTCAGAGTTAAGGAAGGAAGAAAAACAGACAGAAGACAGGATTTTTTAGGACAGTGGAAATGCTCTGGAGGATACGTATATAGGTCACTGCCACGACTGTTTCAAAGTAGTTTAGAAGCCTTTGAACCTGGTTTGTGGAGGAGTCTAAAAAAGGCTGAGATGTAGGCTAGAGCCCCAAAATGCTGTACACTGAACCTGATGGGTGATTCTGGTCAGAGCTCAGAAGATCAGCATGCGGACAGGAATGTGAGCACTCAAGGTGTAAGTTCAAGAGGTTTCATGTTGTAACCAGGACTCCACTGGCAGATGGACTAGAGTACCTGTGCCTTATACTCTGGCAGAAAATTTGTCTGCATTTTGCCCATGTCCTGCAATTTTGCAGGAGACTGAGACGAAGGACAGCAGACTAATTGATTTCATGCAGGAAATTTCAAGATTTCAACATTCAGGCTTCAGTATGGACACTGCTGGCTGCTTCTTCTCAAATTTATAGGGAGAATCGGAGGCAAAAACAAAGCTGAAACTTTTTTTGTTGTTTTTTTTTGAGACAGGGTCTCGCTTTGTGGTTCAGGCTGGCCCTGAGCTCAGCCTCAAACTCACATCACAGCAACCCTCCTGCCTCTGCCTCCCAAGTGCTGGGATTACAGGCATGAGCCACCATGCCCGGCACTATGGTATGTTGAACTGGTTGCTGCTGGGCGTGAGTCTCCATGCCCAGTATGGTATGTGGTTACCGGGGAACTGAACCCAGGTCCTTGCGCTTGCAAGACAGGTGCCAAAACCACTGAGCTAACTCCCTGAGCTTTCAACTCCAAAGCTGAAAATTTCGAAAGACTTGCATTTGAACCTAGAGGAAACAAGTGTAAAGTTGTGACTAAAGGAAATGTGGTTGCTAGAAAGGTCAATGCCATTAAAAAAGAAACTATTTGTAATTTGAGAAGAGAGTTCTGGGATCCCTGCTCAAGGTGGGAGGGCCCCCTAAAAAATTGGCTCTCCAGGATCCATTCACCATGCTCAGTAAGCCACACCTTCCAAGGCCACTGCCTCCATGGTTGTAAGGGCTGCTGTGATATTAAAGAGCTTGCAGCCTGGTGTAAATGTGGGAAAGGAATGTTAGCCTGCAAGACACAAAGACGGAAATGCGCCAGAGAAGAAATGATAACCAGGTGTCTTTAGTGATATAGTGCCTCCAAAACAGACTCCTGCTTTCAAGACCGGAATGTGCTAAATAAATGCACTGCTTGCTCACACAAGGAAACTGACCCTTCCTTGTGGGACCATTCCCGGGCAAATGGTTACATACCAACTTCTGGGAGGGGCTGATCCACACTCACAAAATCTGGGTGTGAAGCAGGAAAAGCTCCTAGCAGGGAACCGCTTTTGTTCCAAGAGGTGCTGTAAACTGAAGGGCAGGGAAGCAGAGCTGCTGCACTGCGCTGCAATGGAACGCCATTCAGGAACGCTGCAAGCCTGTGTCAACGCTGAGCCCCTCATGTTGTTTACCCGTGCTGCAATGTACCGGTGTTGTTTTTGCTGGAGTGGTAATTATATTCTCAAGTTGCTCTTGTACTACTTTACTTTACTTTTATATGTAAAAGAATATTCTCATTTTCAGCACATTTTGGTTTCATTTTGCAGATCAAGCCTCAACTCTATTCAAAGATGCACCAACTCAGCAAGTGTTCCCCCTTGCTACAATGGTCCAAGGGAGCCTGGCTACTGCTTCTACTGACAGCAGACCCTAGCACTGTTCACCTGATGCGGGTTCTACTAGCACACAGAATGCAAGTGTTGTGGAGTTGAGAGGGCTTCCATCAAGATTTCAAATGAATGCCTGGAAGGTCAGGCAAGGACTCCCTAAAACGATAGTGCTTGAAGCTGTGGGAATGAAGTCAAAAGTGCAGCAGAGAACTTAGGAAGTCGGAAATGCCAGAAACATGAAGCATCTACTGAGGAAAACTACAGCCTGATGGTGGAGCCAGCCCAAAAGTGGAGCCAAGGCAAAGAGTAGAGCCAGCCCAAGAGAAAAGCTTTGTTGTAAAGATGGCTGTAGAGATGAGGCTGCCCAAGCCCTCTGAGGTTCAGGCTTCACCACCATGTGCCCAGATGCCACTCACAGAGCTACAGGACTTAGTATTTGCCTGCTGGATTTCAACCTTGTTTTGATTCAATTCTTTGCATTTCCTCATCTTTCTCTTTTGGAATGGACTGTTTACTCTATACCACTGTACCTTGGGATTGTGTAACTTTTTTTTTTTTTTTTTTTTTTTTACAGAGGCTTATAGCTAAGAGTTTGCCTTCAATCTCAGAAGAGACTTGGACTTTGGAAAAATGCTGGATCTTCTGAACTGAGACTTTGAGGAAAGGACTGATATATTTCCACGTGTATGCAGATAGTTGTATTATGTTAAGTGGGATTAAAAGCAGCTGTTGTCTTTATTTGGAAATGATGTGTGGTATAAAGAGACATGTTAGAATATCAGTTTGCAGGGGTAAGATGCACCAGCTAAGGTGAAATACAAACACTTCACTCGCTTTGGGATCTATCTATTCAGGGGATCAATACAGCACATTTCTCTTCCAGCCTTACAGATGCAAAGCTCGAAGATTTGAGAGGGAGACAGATAGAGACAGAGACAAAGACAGAGAGAGTCAGAAAGAGAGAGAGAGGGGGGGAGGAAGTGTGGAAGGAGTGGGGAAGCCTCCTATATACAGTGATATTCACCATCTCCTTCCATCTTTCCTCCTGAGAGAAGCTTTGGATTCTAAGGAATCCACATCATACATATAAATATAAATGTTCTATTGGTCACATTTAAAAAGAAAAAACAGAAGAACTATATCTTATGTAACCCAATATATCAAAAATATGATCATTACAACAGATACTCAAGTTCCTTTTTTCATACTAACGCTCTGAAACCCAAGGTGTGTGCTACACTTCAGCACACATCAATCTGAAGAAGTCAATATTTCTACTGCTCAGCAGTCACCCAGTTAGCGGCCACTGTATATTATACAGCTCTTATGTATCAAAGAACTGATGCTGTTCTTTGCAGATAAGCACAAAACACTGAGTTAATAAATGCTGCTTGGCTTCTAAACCTACAATATTGTGCAGATGTCTTTTAAGGGGGTGGGGAAAATAAATCGCTCAGGCCACTGGGCACAGGCCCTTGAACTCTGGTGGTCCATGTGCGCCATCTGAGAAACTGTTCTCAAAAGAGACTTTTTACTTTTTAGCTTACCTTCAAAATAATAAAAGTCTCTTTCGCATTTAATCTAAGAAGAACTCTTATATTTCAGAGTGAAAACACTATTAGAGCAAAAAGAACCCTAGTTTGGAATCAGGAAGTCTTTATTCTCATCTCAGTTCAGCTACCAAACTCAGTGGTGACCTAAAATAAGTCAATTCATTTCTCCAGGCCTCTGCTCTTTAAGGATGCCCCCACTTTCCCACTAAATAACACTGTTCTAACCCTCACAACCACCCTTTTAACAGCCCTTTCTAGAATTCAGCCAACAAGTAACATGAAGTTCCTACTTTAGTTTTTAAATCTATATTCCTTGCTCTTGAAACCTAGACTTACATTTATCTATGTTCATAATTCCAACAATTTTCTACTTTTCAAAATTTTATATAATAAAATAAATTATATATATTTATAATAAATATAAATATTAACAAGAAATTATTCCTAAGTTTTTTCAGTATCTTGTAACAGAATACTTCTGGATCAAAAATTCTGAACCGATTTTCAGCAATGATGCAATCTTTGACTATCTATTGAACTATCTCAAACTCTAATTTCATGATGCCTACTCAGTATGACCACTCCTGTCTTCCAATTATTGATATACTGGGAATATAACCCAGATGTGAAGCAGAGGCAGTCTTTGCAGAGCAGGCTCTCTAGTAATGGGTGAAAAATACAAACAAGTACATAACAAAGCTCAATAATCTCAGGTTCTAAAAAGTGAGATAATAATAAAGCTAACCTTTGAGAGTATATCATATTTCAGATACTCTTCTTAGTAACTAATCCTCATAACGTTATACATAAAAAGATTGAAAAACAGAGCCCTTCCCTGCAAAACAAACTTACAAGAAAAGAGACAGAGACAGGGGAGAGAAAAGCAGAGACAGGAAAAACACAGAGAAGCGGTAATAACAATACCTGAGTACACTACACCAATACCTGAGTACACTACAATACCTGAGTATACTACAATGCCTGAGTATACTACAATACCTGAGTATACTACAATGCCTGAGTATACTACAATACCTGAGTATACTATGCCAATACTTGAGTATACTACAATACCTGAGTATACTACTATAATAGGTTGGGAAAGGCCTCTCTCCAGTCATTTGAGCAGGGACTTAAAGCAATAACTACACTGAGGTCTAAAGGCAAAGTGTTCTAAACAGAGGGAATCATAAGTACAAAGATAGGATAGGATGAACTTGGCAGGATCTGCAGGAATAAAAAGAAATAAATGTGGTTACAGCATGAGGAAAAGATGGAGAGGCAGTAGTGGAAGCTAATTTTATTATAAATATAATCAAAATTCAATTGGAATATTTTAACCTTGAGAAATAACATGATCTGATTTACATTTTTAAACAATCCCTCTAGCCACTGTATGAAAAGTGAATTGTAGAAGTCAAGAACAGAATCCAGCTGGCTGTGGTGGTATACACCTATAATCCCAGGACTCTGAGAGGCTGAGGTAGGAGAACCATAGGATCAAATCCAGCCTGGACAAATTAGCAAGACCTTGTCTGAAAATGTAAAAAAAAAAGAAAGGCCCTGAGATGTAGCCTGGGCAAAAGGCCCAGGGTTCAATTCCAGTACCATAAAAAAAGAATCAGAGATGCCAGATGGACAGAGAAGACACAAGTTGAGTGATAAAGCTTTCCTTCACCATCTGATGACATCATGCTGTTGGTTCAGACAACAGGCTTGTTTCCTTCACTTCCTGACCCTTCCTTTTAGCTTCTTTTCTATGTTTAGCTATCCTAATGAAGGAATCACTTATTCTAAACTGCCAAGAGGATCACAGAAGACTCTAGCATCACCCTTTAGATTCCTCTTCATTTAATTCCAATGTCTCTTCAACTCAGAGAAGTGCATACAATACAACATAAATGGAAGTAAAGCAGAAAACACAGACCTCATGATCAAAAATCATTTTTAGCTACTGCTCAATTATACCCAAAATACTGACAGAAATATTCACAAGTAATTTATAATTCAAATTCAAAGGATTCAAATAATACTCAAAGGCTGAAGCCCTTGCTAATAATACTTGCCTCTCATTTAAATAATACTAATGAATGAACACCTATGTGTGCCAACAGACTGTATACAGACATCCACACTGACACCTCCTCTCATTCTTGAATGTGCATGCCATTTATTCCATTACAAAGAGGGATTCAACTTCCTTCCTTTGGAATTCAGACTGCCTCTGTGACTCACTCTGACCAACTGAGTGAGGTGGAAGTGACGTGCTCAGGTCCAGACCTGGGCCGTAAGACAAACAGCAGATCCCATGTGTCATACTCGGAACCCAGACACCATGGTATAAGAAAGCAGGTCTACACACTGGAGCAAAGGATACACTGTGGAAGAGAACCAAGGGGCTCAAGTTTCCAGCCAATATGAGACATGAGAAACTCTCATGGGCATTCCAGCCCCTGCTGAACTTGGAATCAGAAAACATCTACTAAATTCGTGACACCAGCTGACACAAATAGAACTGAAGAACTGATCAGCAGAGCCCAGTCAACATAAAAAACTGAGAAATAATCGGTGAGTGTTAATACAAAAAGCTGGATACTGCAGTCAGAAATATGAACTGAAACAAAAACAAAAAGTACACTATAGAATATTTTTTCGGGAGCGGTAAGTTCTCCAGTGCTTCCCAGCATGATCCAGATACGCTACTCAAAAACGAGCAACTTTGTACAAGCCCATCACACACCCGTTGTACACAGCAGCTGTGCAGAGGATGGTTTAAAGGATTCCAGTGAGACAATGAAGGCCAAGGAGTTGAAGCACATGATCTGTGAATGTACCATATACCTTTTTGCTTCTTTTATCTCTATCTTTGTTTGTTTTGTTGTTTTGTTTTGTTTTGTTTTTGAGACAGAGTCTCGCTTTGTGGTTCAGGCTGGCCCCGAGCTCAGCCTCAAACTCACATCACAGCAATCCTCCTGCCTCTGCTTCTCAAGTGCTGGGATTACAGGCGTGAGCCACCATGCCCGGCACTGTGGTATGTGGTACTGGTTGCTGCTGGGCATGCGTCTCCACGCCCAGTATGGTATGTGGTTACCAGGGATCGAACCCGGGTCCTTGCGCTTGCAAGACAGGCACCAGAACCACTGAGCTAAATCCCCGGCCCTTTTTATCTCTATCTTTAAGGCAGTATTATCTTTTCTCCACTCTGCTAAATCTTAGCCATGGTATGAAATTTATATTCCCCCAAACTACATAGGTTAAAATCCAATCACCAGTGTGACAGTACTAAAAGGTAGGGACACTGAGAGGTGATTTGATCATGAGGGTACAGCAGCTGTCAGGACCTTTATGAATAAAGTCTTAGAAACCTGCCCTGATCTCTACTATACGAAGGCACAGCAGAACAGCTGCCATCTACGAAACAAGACATCGAACATGCTAAGTGTCTCTTACAAAAGCCTCTTAGACTTTCCAACCTCTAGAACTGTGGTAAATAGATATCTGTTGTTTGTAAGCTATCTGGTTTAAGGTATTTTGTTATAGTAGTCCAAACAGATATCATTATTTTACAGGTTCTGCAGGATCTAGGCATCCGTACATTCAGCCATATTCTTACTAGGCACCAGCTGTAGGCCAGATACTATTCCAGAGGCTGAGGACACAAGGCAGTAGTGACTTTCATGAAGATAAATAGTGATAAAATATAAGAAGTAGACAGGGAAGTCAGTTAAGACCCCAGTGGGTCATAGGTGAGAGGACATCTACTAGAAGTGAGAAAGCAAGTCGTGGGAATATCTGCAGAAAGCATTTCAGGCCGAGGAATGGGCAATACAAAGGTCCTGGAATGCCTGCAAGTTTAGGGAAGAAGCCCAACGACCAAGAAAAAGAAAAATGCTATAGTTCAGAGATGGTTTGTTCCCCAGGAGTTGATGTGCTAGAAACCTGGTTCCCAGGGTAGTGACAATGAGGCAGTGGAACTCTAAGAGTTGAGGCCTAATAGAAGATAATTAGGTCACGAAGTGCCACCCTCAAAAGAGACTGATATAGTCCAACAGGGCTGGATTAGGTCCTTAATGTGTGAGAATGTGTTGTTATGAGGGAGCCTGGCACCTCCAGCAAACCCTGTTACGTGCACTTCCAACATGTGACCCCAGCTCCTGTGATGCTCTCACCAGATTTGATCAGATACTGCCACGCTCTTGAATCACCAGAACTATGACTTAAATAAACCTCTTTGCTTTATAAAGTGCCAGGCTGGATGTTTTTTGGTACAGCAACACAAAACAGACTAAGAGGTCAGAAAGAAAGCAAGAATCTGGATTCCAGAGGAATACATAGGCAATGGCCAACATCTGGATTTTATGTTTTCAGCGTAATGAAAAGCCTTTCTCCTTTGAGCCTTCCCCAGCCCTCAAACCAGGTCCTACTGATCATTTCTCTTTCTTGAGCTTTTATTTATTCATCAATTTATATTCTCTGAATTTGTAATAACTCTTACACATCAGTTCTATTTCTGCTACTCTGTCTCAAGGGCAAAAATCCATCATGTTCTTCTCTGTATGCCCAGGGTGTGACATATAAGAAACATTCAATAAATCTTTGGGCAAGGTGATAATGATGTAATCCCTCAGAGTCCTTTCCAGCTGTAAGATCTAGGATTCCTTTGAACTTTTTTTGATAAACTAGGCTGCACAATAACTCAGACAGAGGGCTGACAATTTTCTAGATATTCTGAGATTACAGTCATGCCACTTTTAGTGTGTTCATCTATCAGTGACTAGGATGAAGTACATCAGCTTTTTGTGTAAGAGAAGGCTACACTACTTAGGTAGGGGTCCTCTTATATATAACTACTTTTTAATATTTATATTTATACTCTAAGCCACTTGAACCTCAAGAGGAATATAAAGTGCTATTAAATAAAAGCTATTCTGACATGAACCCATCAGGAGCCACTAATGATGGCCTCAAACTCTTGGGGCCAGGGATTTAGCTCAGTGGTTCCAGCGCCTGTCTTGCAAGCGCAAGGACCCGGGTTCCATTCCCGGTAACCACATACAATACTGGGCGTGGAGACTCACGCCCAGCAGCAATCAGCACCATATACCACAGTGCCGGGCGTGGTGGTTCACGCCTGTAATCCCAGCACTCGGGAGGCAGAAGCAGGAGGATCGCTGTGATGTGAGTTTGAGGCTGAGCTCAAGGCCAGCCTCAACTACAAAGCGAAACCCTGTCTCAAAAAATAAAATAAAATAAAAATATTATAAAAATTTATAAAATATAAATAAAATTATTAATAAATTAATAATAAAAAATTTATTATTATTTATTATTAAAATAAAAATAATAAAAATAATAAAATAAATTATGAATTTATAAGAATTTATAAAAATATAAATAAAATAAAAAAGAAACTCTTTGCTTCTTCTTCCAGTGACAAGTGGAGGACAGTGGGGATTTAGCTCGGTGTGCCACTGCTTACCTTGCAAGTGCAAAGTCATGAGTATGACCCCCCCAGTACTACAAAAAAAAAAAAGGAGAAGAAAAAGAAAGAAAGAAAAGTGGAGGACAATTCCACTCCCACAACTCCCTTAAGTCTAGGTTGATCCTAGTGACTTACTTGACCAATACTATGCAAGAGGACTGGTGTTCTGACACTTAGGAGGCTATGTCCCAAGAAGCCTCCGCCCTAAAGCTTTCAGCTACACCTGTGAGAAACCTAAGATACATGAAGAGACTATGTGTTAGTGCTTAGGTTAAGCACCTACTCAGCACACAGCCAAGAGCCAGCATCACCAGTGGCCCAGGCACTGGCCACACACATGAAAAAGCCAGGAGGGGACTCTTCAGCTCCACCTGCCTCACCTGACACCATGTCCATTAGAAGCACTGTGGCCAGCTAAGCCGTTATGAATAAGCGTGAAAAATTAGCAAAATTAAATGATAGTTTTAATATACTAATTTGAGGAGAGCTTGCTAGATAGTAGTATATTATTTAAAAAAAGACAATCCTCCTGTGAAAAAAGGTTCATCATACAGCATTACTGGTCCATAATTTACTAGAGTACCTCCCTCCTAGTAATTTATAAAAATGACAACTCACGGGGCCGGGGAGTTAGCTCAGTGGTTCCGGCGCCTGTCTTGCAAGCGCAAGGGCCCGGGTTCGATTCCCCGATAACCACATAACAATACTGGGTGTGGAGACCCCACACCCAGCAGCAACCAGTACCACATACCACAGTGCCGGGCGTGGTGGCTCACGCCTGTAATCCCAGCACTCGGGAGGCAGAGGCAGGAGGATTGTGATGTGAGTTTGAGGCTGAGCTCAGGGCCAGCCTGAACCACAAAAGCGAGACCCTGTCTCAAAAAAAAAC
>PVIR01041496.1:0-12721 GCA_004026965.1 Petromus typicus
TTATATGCTATTCTCATGGTTTTAGTGGATTTCTCTATTCCTCTAAACATCATTACAGATTCTCAGTATGCTGAAGGGGTTGTACAGTCTATTGAAACTGCTTTTATTCCTGATGATGGTTCTGAATTAAATACACTATTTCTTCAGTTACAACAATTGGTTCATCAAAGATCATTTCCCTTGTATATTACTCACATTCATGCACATTCTCAGCTGCCTGGACCATTGGTGGCTGGCAATGATGCTATTGATAGACTTCTCATTGGCAATGTTGCTGCCGCTACACAGTTTCACCAGACACATCATGTTAATAGTAAGAGCCTTAAATATCGTTTTGCTCTTATATGGCAACAGGCTAAACATATTGTTAGAACATGTCCTTCCTGTTCTTTTTATTCTGCTTAAACTTTTGATGATGGTGTTAATCCTCGTGGACTAAAAAGTAATGATTTGTGGCAAATGGATGTTGTTCATATTCAGGAATTTGGAAAATTGAAGTATGTGCATCATACCATAGACACATACTCAGGCTTTCAGTGGGCATCAGCTTTAAGTTCCGAGTGTGCAGATGCTGTTATTTCCCATCTTATAGAAACTATGGCTGTTATGGGGAAACCATGTTGGTTAAAAACTGAGAATGCTCCTTCTTATGCCTCCGTTAAACTTCAATCATTTTTGAAGCAACAGAATATTGAACATGTCACTGGCATTCCTTATAATCCTACTAGACAAGCAATTGTTGAACGAGCTAACCGTACTTTGCGAGAAATGTTATTAAAACAAAAGGGGGATATGAAGAGTCCTAGACAAAGACTTCATAATGCACTTTTAACTTTAAATTTTTAAAATCTTGATACACGTGGCTTGTCAGCTGGTGATAGGCATTGGAGTGTACAAAAGGTTCAAGAGTTACAGCAGCCTATTTATTATAAAGACGTCCTGACAAATGAGTGGAAACCAGGAACTGTTCTCCGGTGGGGGCGAGGATATGCTTATATTTCAATAGGCAATGAAAAATTATGGATCTCAGCGAAAAATCTCAAGGCCAAACAAGAGTAAGTGAACTTGGCTAGACACTGACCTACATGTGTCAGGGCCAAAGAAACTGCGAACACCACTGAAGAAAACAGTCTATCTTCCAACATGGGGACAGCTGGAAAAACTCACCAGAGAAGCTGAGTCTGGTCAAACTGACAGGAAAACTGGTAATACCCATAACTCTAATTTTGGCAATGATGGTGGTGGTTACCTGCCAGGTAAGTGGACAAACCTATACTTATTGGACTTGTAATAATTCTAGTCCTATTAATAGAGGAGTCATAAAGGGAGACCCAAATGTAACTGTAACAGTAAATGAGACTAGTTGACTCCCTGGAACCTAAAACATGAGAGAGACTCTTAAACTAGAGGAAGAGGAAGACAGATTAAAAATTATACAGTAAAAGTGATGACATTCTTATTTTGCTTTGGTAAAGATCAGCGTTGTTTGCAGGTAAAATCAGAAGTATGGTTGTTTATGATTTCTTCTAGTGCTATTTTCTATTTCATTCTTTTAAACTGTTTCTGCTTTATACTCATGGGTTTGAGGGAAAGTATTACAATCAGATAGATATCTTAAATATTCTAAATCTTTCACCATGTTAGATGTAACATGCCTCACATGAAACAGATTGGGCTTATTTGTGACAATGCTTGAGCATTAATCCTTGAATTATTCTTAATATTTCCTATAGAAACGTCATTGACTGGAACCTTTTCGGTTCTATTCAAGGAAAATTAGCTCAAGTGGCATCACCACATGTTTAATGGCTCAGTAAAAATAAAAAACATAGCTTTCAGATATGTGTACCTTTGCCCTACTTATTGCTAAAGCCTCTGTTCATTAGAATATTGAAAATTCTACTCTTGTACATCATGCAACATATATATCTGAATAAATGCAAGTATGACTCTTGACTTAACTTTTGAAAGTTTGTATATTCATAGAGCAAGGAACCAGCTGTGGTTACCAGTATACCTATTGAAGAAATGGACTCGGTGGTTTGGAGACCTGATCTTTTGGAAAAGTAGAACTTGGGAAAATGTAAAAGACCTGTTTTGGCATGTGTTAACCTGCCACACATGTTTCTGATGAGAGACATTTGGGATACCTAGAATCCGGGACAGGATTTTAATGTGAACTGTGTAAACTGTCTGTCGTTAACACCCATTCCCTCAGTTATGGTTCAGCAGAGGACAGTGGGCCTCATTATCCTGAATTGGTACAAGGGTCCTAGCGCTCCTTTTCCTTATAGCCACTGCAACTACAGTCACAGTGGCCCTGTCTCAAGTCCAAAATGCACACCATGTAGATGGTCTTTCTAAAAATGTCACCAAAACTTTCCTGTGCTCATAAAATCAGCGCTGAGCTCTTTAATGAACGTACCTGCGAGGTTCATGAGTTACGGTTGCAAGCTCCTCCTTCAGCGCCTATGGTATAACTCTTTTCTACAGAGGCTGGTAGTCAATGACAGGTAAGAGAGATGCAAGAGATTACCAACCTAAGACAGAGCATGGGTGCGTGGATACTCATGGCTTGATGACGGGTAAGGAGTCACCTTGGCACCTCTTGCCTAAGACAGGCACAGTCATCTTACATTTATAAATTGTTTAAAAAAGCAGTAAGCCAACTTGTAACCTCCACCAACAAGTTCCATGCAGGTGTTTACCATACTGACTAATTGAGCTGTTAAAAAGAACTAAGAGACTGGTTGGAGTTATTGCTGCTGTCACCATCACTGCTGCTAATACTGGACTTGCTATGCATCAATCCATCCAGAATGCTGACTTTATACGACAATGGTACCTGTCAGGTCCTGTTTCCGAGGGCTACTCATCTGGCATCGAACCACGGGCGGGGGTCATCACGAGGAGACAAAATGGTGGAGAAGCCTTTATTGCCAGTGCTCTCAGCCCTTATTTACAGCCCCACTTTCTTGTTTTCAACCTCCCCAAACCAGCCCCATAGTGGGTAGTCTTTGTCTATTTGTTTTCCTTTAACTGTGGCCCTGTGGGGCCCGCTGTTTACGTGCTGCCTTGCACTTCCTTTATGCAGCCGGCGTTGTTTAGCCTCAGGGGACCCCACATCTCCCCCCTTCTTCTTTAGACGCCAAAAGGGCTCGACCAGTGTCTGTCTTAGGTTGAGGACGATGTACTTCACTGTTTACCCATCATCGGATGTACCAGCGGTGCCGGCGGATACCCCTGTCTTAGGTTGTTAGTGTTGTATCTCCTTTTTACCCGTCTTTGACTACCTGGCCATCATACTGAGCCAAATGTAGGAGGAGGGGTCTCCAGCTTCCATCGCAACGAGGGCCTGACATACAACATGTAGCTTTTGGTTGTTTAATTATGAAGAGTAGGGCGTGAGCGGAATGTAGGGGTTATTTGCTGAGAAATTAAGGCAGGCAATAGCAAAACAGAGCGTGTGGGCCAATTGGAAGGCCTCTGTGGTATTGGTCAGCGTGTCATCAAAAGAGACGACGGCCTTGTCCACGTTTCCAAGGACTGAAACGATCGGCAGTCTCTACCAGTAGCGAGGCACTCTCTGTCTTAATAGGAGTGTCATTTTCTTGTAGGAGGAGGCAGACCTGTTGTTCCATAACCTGTCTAGAGTGGGAGGACCCCATAGTGACACGGTCCTGAATGCAATACACCCCTACTTACTGTGTCGGCCCGGGGTGGCCCAGTGGCAAGTTCTAACGATGTCAGATCTTGGTGGAACCTCCAGTTGTCAGGTCCTGTTTCTGAGGGCTACTCATCTGGCATCGAACCACGGGCGGGGGTCATCATGAGACGAAATGGGGGAGAAGCCTTCATTGCCAGTGCTCTCAGCCCTTATTTACAGCCCCACTTTCTTGTTTTCAACCTCCCCAAACCAGCCCCATAGTGGGTAGTCTTTGTCTATTTGTTTTCCTTTAATCACTGTGGCCAGGCGGGGGCCGCTGTTTACATGCTGCCTTACACTTCCTTTACGGAGCCGGCGTTGTTTAGCCTCAGGGGACCCCACAGGTACCAACATTGTGAGCAACTATGGACACATTAAACTGAACTACTGAACCCGTTAATAACCTAACTGAATCGAGACAGGCTGTTATAACTTTGGGAGGTCAATTAGACACTGTGAGGGAACAACTAAAGTTGAAAAGTGATGGGAACTATATAGATATATGTATCACTTCCGTACTTTATAATGGGACAGTATGATTGAGCTAAAATAAGATTGTTTATTGCATCATCCCAAAACTTCTAATTTGATTTAGGACCTCATTCAAGACATTTGGACTTTTAGAGAGAAATTGTTCTATAATGTCTTCCTGCATCCCTCATATCTTATGAATAACAGGTTAACTTTGCTGTACTTAGGCGTAACATTCTAGTATAAAAATAAAAGGGGGCTAGGTAGGGGAAAAGGTAGCTGTTTACCAGTTATGCAGAACTCCTGAGTTTCCTTATCACTAGTTCACAGGATGTTCCTGGGCATCTTGTTAAGTTTTGTATTGCTGAATCTTGCAAACGAGATTGGTAAACAAACACTGGGATAGGAATCAGGAAGACCTGCGAGGCCTGTCCCAGGAAATGCCCCAGGCCACCTCTTCTGTTTTTACCCCTATGCATTGCTACTTTGTATTGGCTCCATAATGAAAGAACTGTTGGAAAACACCTCGGTCGTTCAGTCCTCTGAGGCTGTTCTCTCTGTTGGATCTCATCCCTGAGTGCCTCTTTCCTTCTGCGACCCCGGACATACATCGGACTTCCACCGACATCCGTTCATCCATTCATTTATCTGTCAATAACCCATTAAGCATATGTTATGCTAGCGCAAGTACCAGAGTATAAGCTTGGATGGCAAGCAGAGATATCAAATCTTTTAGAGACTGAGTGCCCAAACTGCAACCCAATACATACTTTACCGCAAAATGCCAACACTGGAATCAAACAAGAATACTAATGATTTCAGTTTAGAAATAAACAACTCATACACTTGGCACGTGTGCTATAAGTTCGCCACCTGAGTTGAACCCTTCCAGGGAGGTCAGCTGGGTAGCTGGATCGTGGGTACTTAAAGGCAAGGTGTATGCCTGAGATCTCCAGGAAATACAGCTGCTCATTTTTTCTCCTTTCTCCTTTGGGTGAGGAGGAACAGCTAGGTTGAAGTTTTCAAATTGTTCTGTCTCCGGCGTAGGTGTTAGCACCACAGTCCAAAAGGGGGCGCGGTTTCGCAGCAAAAGCTTGCTGTAGAGACTCTGCGGATTGGCCATTGGTGCGCAGGCGTAGAGGGCCCAGGGAGAGGTTTTAATATTAACGTGGGGGAGAATAATTTGCGAAGAGAGGGCGTGGCTCAAGGAGGGACGCAACGTGGAGGCGTGACTCAACCAAATTACCCGTCCCTTATTTGCCTCTGCCACTGAGGGCGTGGCCTAGGTGCCCCTTCTTTGAATGAGGAGGGTGTGAAGCAAGTTTCCTCGTTGGAAGGCTAGACTTAGGGCGGATCCTCAAATCTCCCCCCAGCGATTGGCTGGCTCGCTTAGGAGGTGTGGCTCTGTGGGTCGTCCTTCCCTCGTGTGGTCACTTCCTGTGGAGTTTCCCCAACCTAGGGTGGAGGGGGAAGAGGACGAGGGGGAGGAGGGCGGTCGTCCGGGGTTAGGTGTGGGGGGGTGTCGGTCCGTTCTGGGCGGGGGATGACTCACGGCCCATCCCATCTCCCAGACGCCGCCCGCCCGCGCAGAGCTAGCTCTATGGCTTAGCGGAGGAGGGGGCGGTGGCAAGTGGGGGGAGGGACCTCTTATTTTGTTAGGGGCACCGGGCCGAAGCCCGACCGGCCTGGCAAGGCTCGTCCGGGGCCGGGCGTCATGTCTCATGAAGCTGAACCTGCCCGGGACGGCGGCATAGAGGCCAGCGCGGAGGGCCCGCAAGCCGTGTTCGTGCTGTTGGAGGAGCACAGGTCGACCGACTCAGCCCAGCTGCTCAGGTGCGGAGCGCTTAGGGTTGGGGATGTCACCTGGGGTTTTCGGGGTCTCATCTGGGGGTAGGGAGGCCCGTACTAGGATTGAAGGCCCTTGGCCTAGGCTTGGAGGACGTTGGGGTGGCTGTCGGAAGGGGGCACCTAAAGAATCTAGTGATGGCCTGCTTGGACTGTGTCTTAAAGGAGTCGTGGGAGTGCATTAAAAGGGGACCGGATCAGGTTTGGGGGACCAGACCAGGTCCAGAGGGGGAGATAAAGGAGTATCCAGAAACTAGTCTGAGGTCGCAGAATTTGGGGACCTTGATTTGCGCATGGGAGGAGTGAATTTAAATGGCACTGTCCGGTGAGCCACTAATTTTAATAAAATTCTAGGACCCTAGGGGATAGGTGCTATTTGGGGAGCTCAGTGACTCCAGCCAGTGGTTGCTGTGTTTGAGGACAGTCAGGAATCTGGAGGGATCCGGGGGCATCTCCGGTTTGCTCTGTAGGGATAGCCGTCTGAGCGTGTGTAAATGAGCAAGAGAAGCAAAGTTCAACAAGGCTTGGCCAGAATAATCTCACTTGCGCCCCTCCCCCGGGGGCGCCATCCCAGCCTTCTTCCCACAGCTGCAGGGGTTTTAGTTGGAGATCACAGCGCGAACGGGGGTCGAGGGTTGGCGAGTCTGTCCTCTGTTTGGGACAGGCCTCAGACCTTATTTGGGAGCCCTGAGGAGTGTCTTGTTCCTGCAGCGACTCAGCGGCTCTACCGCACCAGCCTTGCCTGCCGCCTCTGGGCACACACCCTCTGCTTTTTATCCAGCCCTCCCAGTTGGTCTCGGTTCCTGGGGGGAGTCTTTCCTTAGAGCTGGACCCACTACGGCTGGTACCATCCCTGCGTGGGTGGGCTCTCTCTGACTTCTCACCCTTACTTCTGTAAGCCCACCCTGGGGCTCCAGCCCTGCCTGCCCATGCCCCTGTCCGTTGGAGTGCCTCTCTCTTCCACGTTGTGCAATAGGTGGGTGAGCACGGGCCGGGGCTTTGCCCCTTCTCTGCCTGGGATTGTGCTGAGCTCAGTGGTTCCCCAAGCTTCCTCTTCCCAACTTCCTGGGTGGTTTTAGGGCCCCGTCTGAGAGTGAGGAGAGGAAGGAAGACAGATCCTTGGGGAGGTGAGAGGGTTCTTGTAAAAGGAGTCACCTTTGATTTCCCAGGATTCTAACTCTTTAAAGTCAAAGGTGCACTTTCATCCTTGGCTAAGTGTTCCCTGGCCACTAGGGTCTTTGGATCCAGCATGAGGGCTGGAGCCTTTCTGCAAATCCATTCACCATCTTCTAACTCCTTTTAACAACCTAGTCCTAGGTCATCATGGTAGTGGGTATAATCAAAAGAAAAGGAGGGAATCTATCTGCCTTCTTGTTTTGTATGCCAGTAGGTCTTGGTTTGATTTATGCAAAAAAAAAAAAAAAAAAAAAAAACAGGAGAGGGCTGCACAGGTTTCTCCAGCCAAGAACAGAATGCTTAAGAGGTAGATCATCCAACCGAATCCTCTGTATTGTAAATTCAGACTGTGGGAACAAGGAGACTCTTTCATATTTCCTTTTATTTTTTTTGGTACCAGTGATGGAACTCAGGACTTCATGCTTGCCAGGCAGGTGCAGTGCCTTCCGGCTGGATGTCTTTTTTTTTTTTTTTTTTCAGTACTGGAGTTCTAACTCATGACCCTGTGCTTCCGATTTTCTTTCTTCCTTCCTTCCTTTCTTTCTTTCTTTTTTGTTCATTTTTGGTTTTTTAGAGTCAGGGTCTTACTTTCTAGTTCAAAGTGTTCTTGAATTCACTACTAGCCCAGGCTGGCTTCAAACTTGCAGCAATACTTCTGCCTCAATACTTCTTCCTGAGTGCTGGGCTTATAAGCATATGCCACCATTCCTGGCTCAGATTTCCATTTTTATATTTGTGTGTGTATTAGTGTCCCACGAACTCTGAATGGGGCTGGGAAAAACTCACTTGCAAAGTGGTAGATCTTAGGTAAAGTGAGTCATTGACCCCTGTTCTCCTTGTGGTATATCCAGTTTGTGTTACAATGGACAGTTGGGCTGAAGGATGTCCCTACTTGCTGAGAGAGAGAGAAAGAGAGAGAGTGAGTGTGTGTGTGTGGGCTCAAATTCAGCTGTCAGGAAAATAGGGTGAATGGGGGCTGGGAGAGCCCTGTATGCAAAGCCAAAAATCCCATGAAATGAATTGTCATTCCTGAGTTGTTTTCCTCAAACCCAGGTTGTTGTTGCTTGTGGCTGTGAGAGTGAGGGGGTTGGGGTTCAGGCAGCCTTCTTACTCTGACTCGGAGGGGAGTGTGGGTAGCACTGAGCACAGGAGAGGGAATGAGGGAAGGGTGGGAGCAGAGGTGGGAACGCACAGTGTTGCCTTGGTACGTGTGTGTGTGTGTGTGTGTGTGTGTGTGTGTGTGTGTGTGTGTGTGTGTGTGCTGTGTGTCTGCAGTAGGTGGGAATAAGGCTCTTCACAACATTGACCACTACCCTTCCCTCACTTTCACTGCAGCCTGAACTCTCTGCTTCCAGAATCTGGGATTGTTGCTGACATTGAATTAGAAAATATCCTTGATCCTGACAGTTTCTACGAGCTCAAAAGCCAACCCCTACCTCTACGCTCCAGGTATGACTTGCCCATCTGGCATCCCTCACCATTTCTCAGCTACTTGTCCCTGATCCACAAAGGTTCCCCAGAGCTCACTCAATTCATTCTCTAAGCATCCTATATTTTCTGTATGTTAACAGTAGGGTGCAAAAAGGGCAGGTTACACAGGCAGGCAGGGGCCAAGCTCCGTGGTCTCCAGCCAGACCTTCTCCACCTAGCCTTTCTACACATCCTTGGCTGCACAGCTTTTGCTGGAGGGCGGACCCTACTTAGACTCCCGCCCCCAGGTGGGCGGAGCCATGGCCACAGACCTTGCCCAGCGTCTCTCCCAGGCTGCTAACCCACCCACTCTCAGCCTTTGAGGAACCCTTTCTGGTCTTTTCTTTCCCCCAGCTTGGGAGACTGAATGTGCTGAGTCATCGGCCTGGGCTCTAGAAAGGGGAGGGGACCTGGAAGAGGGGCAGGAAGAGAGGATTGTGAAATCTCTGTGATTTTCAAGACTGCCTGGCTCCAGGGACCAGAGGCCCAGACAAGGAGGGAGGGGGGCCCAGGGCTGCCCTTCTGGCCTGATACCTGCCCTCAAGAGCTGAGAGCGGGTCTCGCCTCAAGTTGGACTTAGGAGCCTTCTGTAGCTGTGGTCCAGCTGCAGCCTCAGTTGTGCTTTGGCTCACTCTTAACTAGAATGAACCCCTCTTGCAGAGCCGTCAACAGCGTCTCCACTTCTTTATGTGAACAGGTTCAAACCTGCACCTCTGCATTAGGACTGTGGGCTCAAGTTCTCCCGCCAGACTGCGACTCTGAGTACTAAGACTGGGTCTGGTCGCCGTGATCTCCCATCACACTGTGACCCCGGAGGGCTGCAACCAGGCCTGGCTCTGTGTCTCCTCACCACACTGTGGCTTCTGAAGGCAGAGAACAGGCCTGGTTCCTGTGTCTGCTCCAGTATACTATGCCCCTTAGACTCGGGAAGAGACTTCTAGCTTACCTGTGGCCCCATATTTCCCATTCCACAGCCTCCCAATATCACTGCAGGCCACATCAGCCACCCCAGCTACACTCTCTGCATCGTCTTCTGCAGGGGGCTCCAGGACCCCTGCCATGTCGTCTTCATCTTCATCGAGAGTCTTGCTGCGGCAGCAGCTCATGCGGGCCCAGGCACAAGAGCAGGAAAGGCGTGAACGTCGGGAACAGGCCGCAGCCACTCCCTTCCCCGGCCCTGCACCTGCCTCTCCCGCCATCTCTGTGGTTGGTGTCTCTGCTGGGGGCCACACATTGAACCGTCCACCACCTGCCCAGGTGCCCAGGGAGGTGCTCAAGGTAAGGCGAGGTCCTAGGAGCCACTCCTGGTGACTAAGGAGTGGTTCTGGAACCTAGGGATGGCTTGGGTTTCTGGTAGCTTTGGGGCATTGTCCAGGGAAGTTTAGTGGACTATGTTCATGTCCCATGTGTTTAGTATTTTTGAGGTGTTCTTGTGGATTTGTGAGAGTTCTCTAAGATCACTGGGATGTCTTGGTGGATCATGGAGGTTCCTGAGTGCCCTAGGTGGGCCCAGGCTGTGTAAGATGAACTGTGTGTGTGTGACAGAGAGATAGTGGACCCTAGACTTACAAACTCAGTTTGTTCTCAAGGGCTGGTTGTAACTCAAGTCAGTCAATTGAAGGCTCAGGCTCTTCTACACAGCCTTCAAAGACTCTCTCATGTACACAGGCAGATTTCAGTATCCTTAGAGACATTGGTCCGGGATTTCTCAATTAATCCTACAAAGGAAAGGGTGTTATAATGTTCCTTCCAGAACTCTTTAAGGGTTAAATCTGTATCTGGGCCATCTAGAAGTATAAGAGACTAACATTCAGGTTGTAATTCAAGATCCTGTAAGTAAAACTAAAATTCTAGTCATAACCCAAGTATCAGGCCAGTAGTAACTCGAGGGTCCACTGTATGTTATGGGTTCTATAGCTGTTAGGGTATCTCAGGAGGCCATGTGTAGATCTGAGGTCTCTTAGGTAATATCAGAGATTAAGTAGAAATCTTGGGAAATGTGATAAGGACCTGTACTGTGAAAGATCCTGTCAACTGAGTAAATTTTAGGAGCTTTGAAGGATTTCTGAGAAAGGGAATTTGGATCTATAAGCAGACTTACCAATATTTTTTATGTTTTTGCTGGGCTTGGTAGTGTACACTTGTGATGCTAGCACTCTAGTGGGCTGGAGCAGGAGGATCGTGTGGACCACTCACAGGTTTAATGAGACCTGTCTCAATCTAAAAAATAAAATTAAAAGGGCTAGGGATGTAATTCAGTGTGAGGGCTCTTGGTTCAAGTCCTTAGTCCTGCAAAAAAAATTTAATTTTTTGTTTTGTCACTGTTTTGTAGGACTGGGTTTCAAACCCAGCAGCATTGTACCACTGAGCTACCTCCTCAGTCCCCCACTTTAGTTTTGAGACAGGATTTTGCCATGTTACCCAGACAGGACTTAGATTTATAGTCCTCCGGCCTTATCCTCCCTCATTTCTGAGATTGCAGGCATATGCTACCATACCTGGCTCACCAGTATTTTTGAGTGCTTTTCAAATTGGAGGCCGAGTCTGCCCACTTGAACCTAGGAATAGATTAGTTAAAAGGATCAAGCCTAAGATGACAGGCCACTCAGCCCTGTTCTACCTTGACTCCTACCCTCCCTCACCCCTCTCATCCCACAGGTGCAGACCCACCTGGAGAACCCAACACGCTACCATCTGCAGCAAGCACGCCGGCAGCAAGTGAAACAGTACCTGTCCACCACACTTGGACCCAAGCTGGCTTCCCAGGCTCTCACTCCACCACCGGGGCCCACAAGTGCCCAGCCACTGCCTGCCCCTGAGGCTGCCCATGCCACTGGCCCCACAGGCAGTGCCCCCAACAGCCCCATGGCACTGCTCACCATTGGGTCCAGCTCAGAGAAGGAGGTAAAAGGCTGTAGACAACTTTCATGCCCTTATCCCAGCTTTTTGCTAGCCACATGCTATACCACTCAGCTGCTACACCCCCAGCCTCCCCTTCTCGCTCTGTACAATGTTTCCTTCTTACCCCTAGATTGATGATGTCATTGATGAGATCATCAGTCTGGAGTCCAGTTACAACGATGAAATGCTCAGCTATCTGCCCGGAGGCACTGCGGGGCTGCAGCTCCCCAGCACGGTGAGACCCAGAGATGGGAGTTTGGACTAAAAATGAGGGCATCGCTCTGTCACTAGGACTGGCCATCTGAGCCCCTCGCACTGACACAGAGAGGGAAGCCAGGTGATGAGAGTGGAATATGCCCCTGCCTTATACTTCATGCCCTACTGCACTGAGAAGTGGCCTTTGCAGACTGATGAATGTGGGGTAGGGAGCTGATGGAAACAGCCATATCAGAGTGCTAGGGTTTTGCTGTGGGAAGTACCAAGAGACAGGAATCATGTAATGATTTATCCCAAGAGACCACACAGTGACAAGAGACATACCAAAAGGCTCAAACCATGGTGTGAGATACAAGAAAAAGGTTGGACTTGTAGAGAATGGAACGCAGCAAGTCTCTTGCAGTGAACTAGGACAAGAGGTTAGGTCCCTGGAGAGAGAAGATAAAACTTTCTAGAGCAAGGGATGTACCATTGTAACATTCTGATTCTGGAATATTCCTAGAATCTTACAACTTGCTTTAGACACATTGATAGTTATAGCTTTGCTTTTATTCCCCCCTTGTCAAGAGGATTGAAGCCTGGCATGATGGTGCCTATCTATAATCCTAGCTACTCTGGAGACTGAGGCCAGCCTGAGAAATTTAGCAAGACCTTATCTCAAAAAAAAAAAAAAATGCTGAAGGAATGATGGCTCACTCCTCTAATCCCAGCACTGAGGAGGCAGAGGCAGGAGGATTGTTGCAAGTTTGAGGCTGGCCTGGGCTACATAGTGAGTTCAGGGCCAGCCTGAACTACAAAGTGAACCCTGTCTCAAAAAAACTTAAAAAATAAAGGCTGGAGTTGGGTGTAGTGGCACATATCTATATAATCCCAGCACTCTAGGAGGCTCAGGCAGCAAGATGATAGCAGAGTTGTCTTGTTTTGTTTTGTTTTGGG